>OZ018324.1:162977919-163270419 GCA_963969495.1 Ceratothoa steindachneri | reverse complement strand
TTTAATTATCTTCAGAGTGCGTGGATGTCTGGGTTGACCGATATTATGTATCTTCGATATGCTTAAGAAGTGGAACTGAGCTCAAGGATAATAATATTGCTATCATTAATAAAATAGTTTTATTAAATAAAAACTATCAACAACACACAAAACGGAAAATATTGACATAAACAGAGAATGGAAGGGTCGTGGGGAATCTAGCTAATCCGAGGATTAAGAGCGATTTAAAAAGGTAAAACAAATATAAAGTTAAAGGGATGGGATGGTTCGCTAAACCATTTAAAGCACAGGATAGGGTTGACAAAAGGGTTAAATACTCAAAGGTAACGTTCGGCTTACGAAATTATACTTGTTGTGCAGAGGAAGGCGACGTGAAGGAATTTTCGGTCCGCTGGCGAGTTCCAGCCGAAGGGGGCGGGAAATTAAATGATCCTGACGTGGCGTCTTGGGAATGAGAACCGTTTCTTGACGAACGGGCTTGAAGAACAATGGCTGTTCTACGTTGTTCTCTTCTGAACAACAAGGGGGGTGAGAACCGTCTCTTGTCTACGGGCTCGAGGACAATGGCTGTTCTAATGTTGTTCTCTTCTGAACAACAAGGGGGAAGGGTGAGAACCGTTTCTTGGTGAACGGGCTGGAAGAACAATGGTTGTTCTACGTTGTTCTCTTCTGAACAACAGGGGGGGGGGGTGAGAACCGTTTCTTGTCAACGGGCTCAAAAGAACAATGGCTGTTTTAACGTTGTTCTCTTTCTGAACAACAGGGGAAGCCTAGTGGACTTGGCGTCACGAAGGCTCGAACCTTGGCACTCAAGGGATATTGTCCTTCTTCTGGACAAGTGATGGTGGATCTCGAGGTCGAGGGCCCTTTGGTGCACAAGGTGAGACTGGACCGTAGTGATGTCTCGTGAAGAAAATCTGGATCTCTAATCTGATCTTAGTGGTAAAGTTTCCAAATAAATAGTCGGGACATCCCCTTAGCGTAGGGGACAATGGAGTGGGGGCTTCGAGGGAATGCACAGCCAAGCCTAACTCAATCTGGCGAGGTCGGCACATGGGTCGAACGGGGGAAGATAAACCTCCTTGTTTAAACATTGACTCAGGTGGCGGCTGTAATGCGCCCGGCTTCAAGGCAAAGATGCACGTGGGTAGCATCGTGTTTTTAAACAACATGTGATAACAGTTGAAATTAAGCGGCCTCAAACCGTTCTATCACACAGTCCAACCTGCCAGATTCCATGCATGATAGAGGTTTTTAAGTCATCCGTCGAAATGGCGATCATATAGCCAGATAAATCATTATGTCCATCAATCGTGTATTATAATTATGGTTTTCTGTTAAAGGTAGGCTTAATGTGTATATGTCTAGGTAGGCTTCCTTTCCTTCAAAAACCTTAAGTGTGGTTCACCCTCAAAATGACGAATCTGAAATAAAAATTGAAGGACGTAACACAACATAATGAAAACAACATTAGTGTTGCCATATTGTGGTGACCAACTTGGAAAAGTTTCATCGAAATTGATTCACAGAGAACCGATAAATCCTAGCATTCCCTACCAAACTATTAGCGTGGTTCAGGGTGTAATAGTTCCTGTTTTCTTGCCAAATTCCATATTTTATATCAGTAATACATACACTCACGAACTGCTCTTCTAATTCCCTTTTTTTAAAATTTTATATTACTCCATAGCTGATCCTTCAATCATCACTTGACATCTGCAACACATTAAACCACGCTTGTGATTATTACTTTCACTTCTTCGTCCACCATTCGCTACTCACTCGTTTAAGACCAGTAGAAACAAATAGACAAACTTCCCTCACTTTTCACTATAATTCCTTCAAAACATTCTCAGAACTGCTTTCGATTCATTCCCTCGTTGATGCTCCTTTCTTTCGCATATATTATACGAGTTTATGGACTCTTCAACCACGTCACCAGATGGGCTCTTAAAATAAAAAACCCCCAACTCTTCAACCACGTAATGTTCAAGTAACTTTTCATACATTATTCTTTTAATCTTTCACTTCCCCAATTATCAGATTCACCGAACAGTTAACCAGCCGGAATTAAATAAGATAATCGTGCTCCTCCACAACTTCCTGGCGCCTTCCCATCTTGTACACTATTCCTACGACTTCCATCCACATACCCTCATATATATATATATATATATATATATATATATATATATATATATATATATATATATATATATATATATATATATATATATATATATATATATATATATATATATATATATATATATATATATATATATATCAGGCAATGGATTCGCCAAGGGGTGAGCTTGCGCTTCATACTAAAATTAAAATTTTAAATCTAAAAAAAGCAGCCAAGGTTAAATTTTTATAAATTTTCTGAACTTCGCCAATTATAATAATTTTAAAAAGGAACTCTAAACTAAATTTCCCCCCCTTTCAAAATATCACGTTGCTAAAATATAGAGTTATAGAAGATATATAAAAATATTAGGTTGAGGAATAAGTTCTGGCGTTTTTTTTTTATGTTGCGTTGATTTAAGTTTTGTTGACGTGATTTTTGCACATATTAAGAAACAATAATAAATAATGAGAGCGAAATTTGCAAAGGTTAGGCTACGTCTCTTAACAGCGTAGACTATTAGGCTTTTGCTTCGGCTACATCTTGAAGTTGAGTAATAAGTCATTGCGGTTAATTTAAAAGTTGTGTTAATTTACTTTTTGTTCTGTACCCTCAAAATGGAATGTCAAGTTGAAAGAAAGGTGCATTTTCGACACTTGTTGTTATTTATTTTCAATCGAGACGGGAACAATGCAAACGCAGCCAAAGCTCGTCGCGATATTTGTGCTGTGTACGGAGAAAATGCTTTAACATAACATAACATAACATAATTTCACGGATGACAAAAGCCACAAGGGCCCATCAAAGGTCATCCGCATCCGTCAAAACCCCCCCACAAAAAGCACCATCGCCAGGGGAAGACAAAATCAAAGTCCCCAACAATATAATATAACATGACAAAAGCCACTGGGCACCCTGGGATCACCGATACTAACGACATACTCGACGCATTCAGGTCCCACTGGGACATAGTAAATACATATAAAGCATCCAAACCACACGCACGTGAGCACTTCCAGAAAGTCTGGGAATGGTGTCGGCCCCACGCTGGTGAACTTGGGCACACCTCCCTGATACGAATAGAGGTGCTCGATAGCTCTACCACATTAACCACTGTTATCATCATCGAGGAAACCAAACACTGCATCAAAAGTACACCAAAACGCGCTCCCGGACCTTCCATCACCCCAGTTACGATAATAAAACACATCCCAGAAAACATTTCCGCTACGCTTACACACCTATTCAACTACCCATTTGCATCTGGACATTTCCCACAACTATTTAAACATATCACTATGCAAACATAACAAAACGAAAAACTCGAAAACACTATAGGCCTATTGCATTATTAGAGCACCTAGACAAAATACTTGAGCGTTTGGTTACCACACGTCAGCGAAATATTCTGAAGGAGAGTGGTTATGTCTCCCACGGCTACTATGGTTTCAGGAGAGGCTGCTCCACTTAGGCGGTTGTGACTGTCGTTCAAGACATACAAAAAACACGACAATCAATAAAAAAACCCACTATCAGGAAGAACGCCAAGAAAACATTCGTAAGGTGTGGCATGAGGGACTTCTTTGAAAGCTAGCTAGCTATACAGAGCTCCCGCTCTGCACTAGAAGGCTTCTTTCCCACTACTTTACCGACCGGAGGTGTTACATAAAATACAACAAAACAATGTCACACCCATTCATACCACGTGCAGGTGTACTCCAGGGTAGCGTATGGATACCCGCAGTATTCATAATGTACACCAATAACACCCTACGTCCACCCGTAAACTGCGCGCGCACACACACACACACTGCCCTACGCTGATGACGAGAATATTCTCGTCTCCGGACAGGGCCCAGGCAGAACCGCGCGCAATGCACAGGTAATACTGAACGAGAAAACAGAATATGAGGAAAATTGGCTCATTGTCACAAATCTGCTGAAGAATGACGACACTCTACGGCGCGCGTAATCAATACATGTACAAAATTCAAATATACATATCAGATCTTAACTACCCAGCCCCCACAAGATTCCTATATAAACAACACACGAAGATAGCCGGGGCCACATTTGACAAATAACTACCCTTCCACGTACACCAAAACATCATACAAGCACGAGCTAAAAACAGAAAAAAATTGCTGCGAAGGTTTTACTCTGCAAGCTGCAAACTCCATAACACGTATACAAAACACTAGCTCGTCCACTACTTACATACGCACCAATCACACTAACAGCCGTGATTCATACTTGGAAGCGGAAAGCAAAACGCATTCAGAACTGCTCACAAATACTCATGTCCCTCTCCTCGTTACACACTCATATCCACACTACATGAAAACAACAAACTCACACCACTCAACACATACGAAGTTTTAAGTATCTCAGATGCATTGCAAATGATAGTGGTAAATATGAAGCAGATTGCAACTACAATGAAAGCCTTTGGGGGCGATTATAGCGTTAGTGTATGGTAAGGGCTCGAGTGTTGAATGTGCCTGGAAGCTGAGTGTTGAATGTGCCTGGAAGCTGAATGAGTTTATGGTTGTTTGTGCCAACGTCGTTGAATAGGATTTGTCTTTTTTATAATTTAGAAGCCTATCTGGCGACTGCCTACTTGGGACACAAGTCGCCGTACTCACCATAGCCTACTACTAGGTTATATAAAAAAAAATAAATAACGATACAAACAGGCTAAAAACAAAAACAAAAAACGACAAATAAGGAAAACAAACCCAAAAGGCAACAAGGAAGCGGGCTCAGGCGTCGGAGGTAGGCCCGCCTTTCCCCGGCGCAAAAACATGCGACCTACAAAAACAATCAAATAGAGTGGTGGAGGCCAGATTCCTCCAAAAAGTAGTAAAGTCCACAAGTCGATGTGCACGAACCCGTCCCGAGTACAAGGTTGTTGAATGAGAGTTATAGTGGTATGCAGGGGGAAAGAAAGATCTTAAGTGAGAACAGTACAACTCGACAAGTTGAGGGATGTTTGATGTCTAAGAGGTGTATAGAGACAGGAACACTTGGGTAAGAGATGTTTGTGGTGTGAAGAAAGGTGTGAATGAGGTAGTGAATGAAAGTGTTCTGAAGTGGTATGGCAATAAAAGAAGCAGAGATGGACATAGACTTGTAAATAGAATATACGCGAATTAATGTCACGGTGCGAGACGAGTTGGAAGAACACGTAAACGGTGGCTTGCTTTGGCGAATGAGTGTGTGAGAGACAAAATGCTGACTGAGTAGGAAGTGAATGATATTGTGTAGGCTATGAGTGGACGAGATGCTGCAACACAGTACCCAATCAATATAAAGTGCCAATTTGGCGTGGAAAAAAAGATAGGTGGCACTTTGCTTAATAGGGCATTTTTTCCCCCCAAAAAAATTGAGAGCCCCTCTGGCGACTGCCTACAAGAACAAAAGTCGCCGCAGTCACATCACAGTCTACTCTAGGCTAGATTAAAAAAACAAATAAAGATAAAAAGAAGAAAACAAGACAAAGGCTAAGCACAGGCTTAAAAAGAAACAAATAAAAAGAAAAGAAAAGAAAGCAAGAAGGAAGCGCGCTCTGGCGTCGAGTGTAGCCCCCCACCCCGGGCGCAGGAACATCCGACATACAGATAAAGTGGAGAAGGCCAGCCTCCTTCAAAAGGTCGTATAGTCCGCAAGTCTCTGTGCACTAACCAGTCTCGAGGCCAAGGGACAAGCAGTAGCGACCCCGCTAAATAACGTGCGCGGAGATCACCCAGACTGGGACATTCAACGCGAATATGCAGAGCAGTCTGGGGGACAACGCAGTCGTCACAATAAGGCGCAAGCGAGAGCGCTCGCTTAATAAGGCATAAATAGGATGAGAGCGGTGAGTAGTTTTTAGTGTCATTGAGACGAACCAACCCAACTTTGAAGGGAAACTGGTCGATGTCGAAGTCTTGAACTATGCAAGATCTTGTTCAGAATGACTTGAGCACAACTTCAGCCACATGACTTCACCGATTTGTTGCATTGTTCGGGTGTGATTTTATTTTATCTTTCTGTAGTAGAATGCTACTCCACATTTGTATTATATAAATGTATAAGTTTTTCATTCTTCTATTAAATACTTAGGGTTATGCATTTATAAAATAATACATCTAGCAAGTCCTTGCCCTTTTGCGCTGCTCGTTGCGCGAAAACACGTTCTCATTGCCTTTTTTCTTCACCGCCATTCAAGGGTCATTAGCACTTTGTGTCCGAGTTAAAGCGTGTTACCATCAGTGCGAGGTTTAATGTTTACCTATTTATTTACAGAAGGAATCCATGGCATCGCGTTAAATAATATATGTAATTGTATTTCCGCCGGTTTTATTTCCAATTGCATTCCAATTGCAAATCCACTTTCACCGTTTATTTGCCCCGTTGTTCTTATTAGGTCATTCGAAAAGTTCGTGTCTCTTGGAAAAGTTGAAAAGTATATAATTTTAAGTAAATTTAATTAATTATTGGGTACAAACCCGAAACTGTATTTTTCAGCAAGATTGGGGCAGCGATAACAAAGGTCTTGACTGAAAATAACACCGAACTTTTGGGACCTTGGCCCAGGAATTTGCTAGATTTGAACTTAAAAGAGAATTTGTAGCCGAGAATTCTTTGAACAAACTTTAACCTAAAGTTCTTTCAGGTTAAAACAGCATAATTTACTCTATGGAGGGGTATCCAAAAATGTTTAGTTTAAAAGTTACTAAGACTTATAAGTGAGAGCGCTGTCGTCGGGTAAATGAAAAATTAAATTCAGAATAAGTTTACTTTGTAGGAATACAGAGTTGAAGTTAGGTCAGTAGTCACAATAGGGGTTCGAAATTCCACCCATCTGCTGCGATGCATGCGTGGAGGAGCCGGCGGAATGATTGCTGAACTCAAGCGAAGACACCAGGAGTTTCAGCAATCCTTGCACAGGCACATGTCTGTTGGGATATCTTTCACTGTACATTCTCGCAGCTCTCCTAGAATTGCCGTTTGCCATACCGTAAATTAAGTGCATAATCTGCAAGTTCACTATTCGGTAGTTGGTCCATTGTCGTTCACTGCTCAGTGTAAACTACCTCCCCGAGTGCATCTGTATTTTCGCTGTCGAGTGCAATAGGCTACCAACCGGGAATTTAGATGCAAAGGTGAACAGTTTATTAAATCGTACATTTCAAGTCTTCGTAACTTTTAAACTAAACATTTTTGGATTCCCCTCCATAGAGTAAATTATATATATATATATATATATATATATATATATATATATATATATATATATATATATATATATATATATATATATATATATATATATATATATAAGTGGTAAGAAACATTTCGGACCTTTACCTGCTAGAGCCAATTTATATTACAAAACTTCAACCCAGTCTAAATAATAACTCATTATCTGTCTCATTAAATATAGTGACTCATTAAAAACATGCTATTTTTTTAAATTTCGCATTTGTTGATTTTTTTTTGTTTTTTTAGGGGGGTGCAAGAATAAAATCCGCTGTCAATTATTTTCCTTCCTATATCTTAGAAATTCTCTCGTTTGTTTAGTTTGTTTTTTCCTCCATATTTCTAATGTAAATAATTAGTCTCAAATTTAATATTCATGTTTCACAATTTTATTACATGTGTTAACCTTTTATGTATACATTTAAGTCTGCATTTTGTATTCTTTCTCTAGCACTGATGATGGGATTAGTTATAATCCTGAAACGTTTGAAATAAATGTTACGAGGCATCTACGGCTCTGTCCTGGGCATCCTGTTTATATATATATATATATATATATATATATATATATATATATATATATATATATATATATATATATATATATATATATATATATATATATATACATATATATATATATACATACTTACTTTATTTTAAATGGTGGACAATATTTATTTCTTTTTGCAGGTGTTCATACTGTATATTAATAACCGATTTCTTTACTTTAAAAAACCTGTAAAATGCAGAACGAAAAATATGATTAGTAGCATTTTTTCTAATAGTAGCTCCACTTCTGGGCCATTCTGTAAAATAAAATATATTAAAAAATAATCAAAAAAATAATAATAAACCACAATATTTGATTCTGATTTATTTAAAAAAAAAACAGAACTAGTTCCGGCATGATGCCATTTTTAACTGTGTACTGAAATGCAAGGCAAGCGACTCAGTATATAAAGGCGAACAAAAAGACTAAACAAAATGAAAACAGAGGAAACAAACTGGAAAACATAATATTTGTGTGGCTCTGGGGGCAATTTTCTAATCCTCGTGAAAGACTGGTTCTGGCGGTTTATAGATGAGTTTGGCAACATTATTCGAGATACTCGTATATTTGTTGAATTTATATTGCCCTGGATATATATCGCGTTAATGTGATATTTTCTAATCTAAAAAATAATCATATACTGAATATTGGTTTTCGAGCTTTCTTGGCAGCAAAATCTCTGATGACATCATCAAATTGGATTTTTCGTGCAAATTTACATTTAATGCTGTCTTGCTAAATCCATAAGCTGGTTTTGTGCCATAGTACTACGTAGATAGTTTTTGATAATTTTCAGTTTACTGAAAGATCGCTCACCTGAAGCGACAGTTGCAGGGATGGACTGAAAAATACGAAGCGCAATGCAAATATTGGGGAATATGTTCTCAAGCTCAAATTCCATAGTTTTGCTCAGACAATCTAAAGGTTTCAATAGAATGTTTCCAAAGTTGCCTTGGTGCACCATTTTGAGGTACTTTAGTTCAGGAATGAGCTCACTGTTGATGTCATCCTTGTATTTCTCGACGAAATCAGAGGCTCGTTGTCGCCAGCTTTCTAATTCCTCCGGTTCAAAAGGTAGCATGTAGTTCCACAGAAACGAAAAGGTCTCCGAAAAGTTTCTTGAAGCCTCAAACTGAAGAGTTAAGCCACCGATGGCGTTGTCATGGAATCGCATTCTCTTTCCTTGTCTCTTGACATTCAGATTCACCTCAATCCCCCATGCTTGATGAAACCATTCTTGCTTTATTCCAGATTTTCTTCCAGTTCCCATGAAGATCTTTTAAACTTGCTATCAACTCGTTGACATTCGTGACTTCAACATCAACTGTAGCATGTCTTGCTTGCAGAATCTTATTTCTGATGTTAATTGGTGCCAAAATCTTGGAACAAAATTGGTGACATAATCACACAAGTAAATGATGAGACATACTTAATAGCGCCATGTATTTCATGCCATGTTTTAGGTGTCAGATTCAATGTTACCAGTTCTTCAAGTGCAGTTCGAATGCAGGTAAGGTTTGCTGCAAATGGTTTTACACAATCTATTTACGAAGACCATCTTGTATTGGACTTGTTGTGAAGCGATTGATTTCCTGTCTTATTCAGAAGAATTTACCAACTTCGTGGATTGGAGCTGAAGAGAGTATGTTATCTGAATTGCTCTGAAAAAAAAGGTGATGGCTTCAGGGCGACATTCAACAGAGACTGTTCCACATAAATTTAAAGTATGGCATCCGCAGGGTGAGAAGAGTGCCAAAGCATTTTCAAACAGAACACGTGCCTGTACCCCTTTGTATTTCCCCACTATATTGGGTCCATTTTCGTAGCTTTGCCCCACTTTTGTTACTGCAATCAACAAACTTCAAAAATCACTCCTCGATAACATATGCAAAAAGCGTCTTTCACAAACTATCATAGTTTTAAGGCCGTTTGCTCGACATGAGAGGAGTCTGTTGTTGCATCTATCATAATTGAAAAATATTTCGAGCAGCGTTTCCAGAGAGAATTTGTTCTGCAACAAGTTATGAGCAAAGAGAAACGAATTCGTTTTGAGTCTCTGCTACACCTACGCCTTTGATTGATTGATTGTTTGTTTTTTTTTAAATTTTCAAACTATATACCCTATGGCAGTGATCCCTGTCTATATCAATGAATCTACTTATATCTACTCTGTCCATTCCATTAAAAATCTGATAAAAAGGTCAGTAAACCTGTTTGTCAATCTTTTTCATTAATTTGCATAGTACTGATGTTTGGCCGATAGACATATAATTACTGACATCCTCTCTCACTACATTTATAAATATAAGTACTATATGAGCATACTCCCAATCACCTGGTACCTCCACAAATTCAAGTGAGCAAGTGAAAATTTTATTCAAACAATGAATACATTGCTTAGTTTTCAATTAAGGGCCTAGGGTAAATTGGATCAAGTAAAGATAGTTCCTCCCATTTTACTAAGGCTAAAATAAAAAAATAACTTACAAAATTTATTTAGGAACATATTTGTTAGAAAGTTTATTTTAAAACAATTAAAAATTGTAAACTTTGTAGAAATTAAATTTTAATAACTTAATTAAAACGGTATTGGCTGGCAATCGTATCGCAAAAATCATTGAAAACATTGTATTTGTCTTTCAAGCCACATAAATTCCTGTAGATAAGAGTTTAGCATTTCTTTCTTACATTCTAGCATGCGTTTAATTTTTAGTTATGCTTATTCTAGTAGCTTTAAAATGACGATATCATAACCTCCTATACCTCCCATTTTACCAAGCAAAAGTCATCCCCACCCCAATTAACCAAGTAAAGTTAATCCCTCCTTTTTGTCTTAGGAGGAACTATCTCTACTTGATCCGGTAAATTTCATCCTGTCTTGTTCCTTTATGTTTATCTAAACTTAAAAACATTTCAGTAGTCTGTTCCTCAGAAAATGAGACGGTATTAACAAGTTGTTACTATTAACAACATGACAATTAACAACTAATAACAACCAGTATACACTCACCCTAATTTTGTTCCATAATTTCGGGTATTGTTGCTCCACTTCACAGATTATATACAAAGATATATCTATTACATAATTTATATATTACAGTTTAGTTTATTTCAATGCGTAATAAAAAAAAACATTATAAAATGTTTTGATTTGTAAAAAATTAATGCGAACTCAAAAGAAAAATAAAATAAAATTATGTCATTTCGACAGAACACACCGCGATGTCAATTTTCGCAGTGTCAATCACTCTCCTCCTTCGTCCTCTTCTTCTTTTACATATTAACGAAATATTATCAACATTGCGAGATCAAGGGCTATTTTCTACTGCATTCTCATTCCGAGGTAAACTAGAGAATATTATTTCCACTAGAAGTTATTCCTTACAATATATCTAGGAGAAAGATTTATCACTATAACATTTGATCTGCGCTCTGTATACATACGGAAACAAGGACCCCTCTCGGCACTTGGGCCCCTATATGATGTACCGGTTGTACCCCCATCTCAGTGGGCCAGTAAACAGGCTGATAGACAAGCCAGCAAAGGAAAAGTGTAGAATCAAGGATGAGAGAAGAAACCAAATTGCAGACGAAGCTGACGTTAAATGAGTATTTAGAGAACAGTGGAAGAACGATTTTAAGATTAGTGAAGAAGAAAACGAAAACTTTGACATTGACTTTGAAAATGAGATTATAGAAGAACTTAATCAAAAAATAGAAAGAACCCACCTCAAACACTTTGTCGACGTAAATAGGAACACCAAAGAAGGAATTGATGCCACCATAACGTTCGAAGGGCTTATAAGAATAATAAGTAGCTTTAAACAGAAAGCACCGAGGACATTAGGAGTCATAAGGAAAAAATATGTTGAAGCAACTAATAACATCTTGGAAGGATTAAAGAACGTTTTTAATGCGTGCCTGAATATAGGCTACTTCCCCGACGACCTGAAAGTGGCGAAAATGATTTTCACACCAAAAGCTAGAAAATCACCTTATCTGGTAGAAAACTAGGGACCTATTTCGTTACTGGATTTCATAGGGAAAGTATATGAAAAGATCTTAAAACGCAGACTCGATCAACAACTCGAGGAAAACCACCTTTTATAATGAGGGCCAATTCTGATTCTGGGTAAACAGGAGCACGGGCATGGCGTTGTCTAATAATAGAAAAGGTGGCAAAGGCGAAGAACAAGAAGATGAGCGTAAACATCGTCTGCTGACACGTGTCTAAAGCTCTCGACAATTTTGGCAGAGGAACATCCAATACAAAATACTACAAATAGGATTAAACAATAAAATTGAGAGAATATTGTGCGACTAAGTCATGGATAAATACGCGTATATAGACACAGGGTGTCACCATGGGGAGGTTTATAAGCTTGAAGCGGGGGTTCTCCAGGGCAGGTGTTTGAGTCCAGTAATATACGTTATCTAAGAACAGACACCCCACCTCCAGCAACCGAGGGATGTATGAACATACCTACAGTTTGCGGATGACATAACACAAGTGATTGTGTCACCGTACAGGCACGTCCAATTCCAAGCGAGAACAAAGGGAGAAGAGATATGGAGGATAAATCAATGCAAACAGAATTGGAAAACGATCATGGATGAGAGAAATTCAAAATTATACCAGTCTACACGAAAACGATAGCAAACATATAAGTAGACGACGAAAGATACAGATACCGCAGCGAATGTAAAGTGCTGGGTCTAACCATAGCTAAATGCGTTTACAGAAAACACGTAACCCAAACAACTGAAAAGGAAAACATTGGACTAAACTCACTATATAAGGTAAGATTAATCAGTTAACCAAACAAGAAGAAAATATACAAATCAACAATACAGCTCACACTAATCTATCCGAAAATTGCGATGTGCACACTATCAAAAAACAGTCTCATAAAATTGCAGAGAATCAAACACAAAACAATGTGTCTAATAACAAACACGAGAAGGATAGAAAGGAGAGTGAAAGATCTGCATAGAGAAGCAAACATGAGACCCCTAAACTAGGTAGTAAAGAAAGGAACGAAAGTAGTTATTGAAAAGACACGAGATGAAATTTACGAAGAACTAGCCAATCAAATAGTGCAAAGGGCTGGATGGGGACCACATCGACTGTTCTCAAGCAACATGACGACAATGAACAGAGATGAAGAGGAGGAAGATATATTTACATAGAGAGTTTAAATCCAAATCCAAATACGACAAAGATAAAATCCCGATTAGATAACTGATTAAGACAACCTTTAGATAGAAACCGAATTATGACTTATCGATAAATACTAAGGCGAAGAAAATGATTTACAAAATAAATAAAGGAACAAATTAACAAAAAAAACGAATAAAAGAAAATGCAACCAAAACATTCATACTAGAAACAGTTACAGAGCTAGACAACAACGAATAAAAGAAAATGCAACCAAAACATTCATAATAGAAACAGTTACAGAACTAGACAACAACGAATACAAACAAAGTAAAACAAAAACAATAAACTTACCAGTAACAGACTTACAACTAACAACGGTTTGAACCGCAAACACCGACTAACACAAAAACATAACATAAGACAAGATTAAAATTAACCTGAAAATCAGGTACTTACTAAAATTCCAACTTATAACTATCTAACAACGGCCAGAGATTAACTTGACCTTGAAGCAAACTTGCAACTCTCTAACTTCCTCCCTTTTCTCCTTAAAACTTCACTACTGTCATTTGTAACGGGCTCTACATACAAAAGAGGGGCAAGGTGATACACACCGCGGTATTAGGACCGCGTTTAGATTTAGGGCTAAAACCGCCTAGCTATTATCAACTGTCTAATCTCTTACCAGTTTCTCACTATACTAGCGCTCCTCCTCCTCTTCCTCTCCCTGTCCTCCTCCCCTTCCCGTAAACCTCCTCCGCCCAGTGCCTTAGGGCACAGGGAGGAAGCCAAATCAGGAAGCGGGGGAGTCCGGTCTCCTTCGACCGCTCCACTCGGACGCTCTAGCCATTTACTCTCTCACACCTTTTCTTCTTATCTTATCAGTCTAAAATGCACGTAGGACAGTGCTGACACCGCCCCTCCCCCCTTATTCACAAAACACACACATCTATATATGTTACGAGTTTTTACATGTAAACTGAACGTAAGAAATTATCGTTCTCTAGTTTGGCAAGCATCCTTTCTTCAAATTCACATTACTCTCCTCATAGCCCTTTTTATTTGCTGTTCTATAAAATGAAACTTGGAAATTAAACGAGTATTTTTAAGAAAATGTAGATTTTGTATTATGTTCTCTAGCTTGGGACGATACTGTACAACTATTCTTAGCATTTCTATCAGCACTGGCTCAATTTACAAATCTTTTAGCATTTTTTCAGCCCTGGGTTGATCTACAATTATTACAAGTCGCTTAACTCTTGTCACGAAATTTAGTTTTACCATACCACCATAGCAGATTAGCCTTTCTCAAATCACACACTCTTTTGCTTTACCTGTATCGCCAACCAGGAGTGGATTTAGGTATGAGCAATATAGGCAACCGCCCAGAGTGGCATGGATTGCCCGGGGAAATTAGGTTCTCTTCGAAGAATTTGATATTCTATTTGTAAAAGAAAGTTGTGTAATTTAGCACATTGAATCACTCTTTATATTCATATATTTTTATATCCTTGTTGCTTTATTTTTTATTTAGGGTTATTATTGTATATAGTTTGTGTACTTATTTAGTATTTAGGAATATATTTTTGTCGTGTTAAACGGCTAAGCAATAATTTATGTTATTGTTCATAATAATAATAATAATGCTTGAAAATACTACTACTACTATTAATAATATTACTAATTAGTTGTTCCAGGCTGTTTGTTGAGAAGGGAGGGAAGAAACCGTTCAAAGGGTGCGCCAAAGAGGTTGGTTCGCCCAGGGCGCACCAAACTGTCGCCAACTATCCTCTCAACTATGTCGAATCTACCTTTTTTGTGGTACGTTAGAAACTTCCCCACACGTTTCAGATCATCCTGTACTACAACTCATTACACACATTCAAAAGAGGTACACCATTTCACTGTTTTAAGGTCGTTCGATGATAGCAAATCTAAAGGAGTTTTAATTTATTCATGGTATTATTTTAAAATAGAGGGTATCCTCATTCCTTTTCCCATAGGGTCGTAATCAATCCACTTATTCGAGGCAGAGCTGACAATATGGTGATATTATTATTATCCCGCGACTGGGTAAGTTGCCATAAATTTAATAAAATGTCATATTAATCAAATGAATAATTCATGCCATCTTCAGCCATTTTTAGTGTTATAATTTAAAATTACTTGCTAATTTGTGGTTTGGATAGCGGTAACTTCATTTCTTAAATTAAGAATTAAGATTTTCAATTTTAAACCCCAAACAATACTGAATAAAACCTTGCAACTGCAATTCTTGGGCAATTCAAGTCTAAAACCTGTCCACTTTCACTTGAAATCCAGAAATAGAAATCCAAAAACTTAAATTTGATACTGTACTGATTATATATTGAAGAGGAATTATGTAATCAGATGCGACCTACCTTCTACTGCTAATGCCTCTGGTTAAGATATCCTCAAATATCTGAGAAATTCAGGAATGAACATACAAAAGGGAGTGTAAGTGTGGCAGTAATTATAAAATGTAGAAGAGAACCTTCCAATGGTATAGTCATACATGAGTAGAAATGAGGAGTATATGAGAAAAAAAATGGATGAAATTGGATGTGCGGGGGGATAGCGCGAAGGTAGCTCTAATAGAAAACGAACCGAGGGATGAAAACTATGTAGAAAGGCTTGGCAGATACCAGCTACGACGACCGCATATATAAATGGGAGTAGATGGTGAAGCATAAAGAATTGCGTAATGCATAGTACCTAAATCAGATTAGTTGAATTCACTTCTCCTCTTTGCATTAGCCCGATACAGATGTCGTGACTGCATTAAAGAGCTCGTTCCTAATCCAAACCATTATGATGGAATAGATCGCATGGTGGCTATTTCATACCATTCGTAAACCCAACTATGAGTCAAACCAATCATTAATCCCGCCTCTCCTTCCATTCACTTTACTGAACAAGCGATATCAACCAGGGACAATATATTACATTAAAAATGAATCCATGTTCCCTAAAAATGTCAGGATTACCGAGATCATAGGATTTGAAATTATAAAAGAATACAATGGAAAGTTCCTCATTGTTGTAGACTAGATTTCTCTCAAAATAAAGAGCGGAAAGAAATCATTCTACCGAAAATATATTTCGTTTCCACATCCAGTGCTTCATCAAACATCTTCAAAATCGTTAGATGATTTAAATCACCCCATCAAATTTATCTCCTGCGCTAGTTTTTCCTTGGTAAGAAATTATTATTATTATTATGAAAGAGCATTTTTTTTTCATTTTGGGAACCTATCTGGCGACTGCCTACTTGGTCATAAGTCACCATACACAACACAGCCTACTATTAGGCCATATTAAAAAAGAAATAACATGTAAATAACAAATAACAACGATAAAAAGGACAAAGGCTAACAAAATAACAACAAGGAACATGCGACGTACAAAGAAAAAACAAAACAAAAGGTAAAATAAAGAGGAGGAGGCCAGCCTCCTCTAAAAAGCCGTATAGTCCACAAGTCTGTGTGCACGAACTCGTCCCGAGTATAAGGGACAAGCGGTAGCAACCACGCTCGTCCCGGTGCAGAGAGAGGTAACGTGTGCGAAGATCACACAGACTGAGACATTCAAAAAGAATGTGCTGAACATTCTGGAGTACAACGGAGTCGTCGCAATAAGACACAAGCGAGCGCTCTATCAAATGAAGGTGTCTCTCGCGAGTGTGTCCAATTCGAAGAGGAGGGAAAACAACATGGAGCCGTCGCAGCATTGGGGGGTAGGTCCATGGGAACCGTTGCGGCGCTATGGCACGTAACTTTAAGTACCCCTCGACCGTCTCCCATCTTCTTTGCCAAGCAGTCCGGAGGGCAGCCCGTATTCCTGCCATGTAATCGATGTGAGGAAGAGCGAAACGCTGGTCTGGTCGACCAATCCTCGTGCATTCTTTGGCACCTCATCGGCGTGCTCATTCCCCGCAATTCCTGCATGTCCAAGAACCCAACAGAAGATAATCTCGACATCCGCCCGGCTCGCCAAAACCGTAGTGTCACGGATATCGCGAACCAGGGGATGCGGAGATTCCAATGCCCCGAGAGCACTCAGGGCGCTTTGTGAGTCGATATAAATCACAATCTGGTCTCCGAACCGGGCACGTCGCATTATCTCCCGTACAGAGCGGTGTATTGCAACCTGCTTGGCCGTGAAGACAGACGCAGCGTATGGCCTAGCCCCACTGACTCCAAACAAAGGGGACACGGCTCCAAATCCTCTTGGGAATTGGAGCCATCGGTATACACTGGTACAATTCCAGTGTGACACGAATTGGGCTCCAAAAAGGCTAAAGCCCGAACACAATACTCCCGGCGCTGTAGAACCGGAGGGAGGGGGGGAGAAGGGCGGGGCAAAAAAAACAAAGGTGGTATCATCCATGGTGGCGTCCTAGCTTGAACCAGGGACGATACCGGCCCAAGAGCTAAACCTAGCTCTCAAAGGAGTTTCCTAGCCGTAAATCCAAAGGTCGTAGCGTATGACTGGCGTCTCTCGGCGGCATAGGCACCATCGAGATCTGCTGCGGATGAGATGAGAGCTGTTGGCGATTGAGAGAGGCGCCGGGCTCGCGCGTACAGGCGAATAATGCACGGTTCACGGCGCAGAGTGAGGGGCATCTCGCCAGCATTAACAAGTAAGCTCACAATGGGGGAAGTGCGGAACGCACCGCTCACCAGGAGAATGCTTGTGTGGTGGATCGAGTCCACCTTCCACAATACACGCTCGACTGCAGATGCATAAAACTCGCATGCGTAGTAGAGCTTCGAACCAACAAAGGATCGATAGAAAAGTAAGGCAGTAGACTTTTCATCGCCTCAGGGGCTAAACGCAACAGAACGAAGAATTTCCATGGCGCGGATACAAGAGATCCTAACACTGCAAATATGAGCCGCCCAGACGAGGCGTCGGCCAAATACAAGACTAAGGAAACGGTACGAGCCCACCACTTCCAGGCGCACCCTATTTAGAAACAAGTCTGTGTCAGGGTGGAACCGTGAATGGCGGCAGAGGTGCAGCAACTTAGTCTGGGCCATTGAAAACAGAAGCCTGTGTGCTTTGGCATAGCAAAAGACGCGGTTCAATGCCTGTTAGAGTCGACGCTCCAGAGTTGGCATTTGGCCCCGGCAAAAGAGATCGAAAGGTCGTCCACGTAGAGCACAGCGAGAACATCTTCCGGCAGCACCGAGGTGATGCTGTTGATGCTCAGGGCAAAGAATGCAACACTGAGGACACTTCCCTGCGGGACACCCTCTTCCTGCTCCTTTGGGCCGGAGATGGCTCCCCCCACCCGTACGCGGAATCGACGATTTCGCAAAAATTCAGATATAAAGACTGGGAGGCGTCCCCTCGCCCCAATCGTGTGGAGTGTCTCCATGATACCGTATTGCCATGCGGTATTATAGGCCTTCTCCAGATCGAAAAACACTATGGCCTAGTGCTGTCTATGATGGAAGGCCTCGCAGACGGCATTTTCCAGTCGGAGCAGAGCATCCGACGTGGAGTGGAACTAGCGAGAGCCGCACTGTGAAGAAGACAGATGGCCTCCGCTGTGCACAAAAAAGGCTAATCAAACATTTCCCAATTTCTCCATCAACTTGCACACGCAGGAGGTTAAAGAAATTGGGCGAAAACAGGCCGGGGTAGAGTGATCTCTCCCCGGTGTGCGCAAAGCGAGCACATTAGTGATTCGCCAATAATCTGGGGAGATACCCTCTACCCAGATACTGTTGAACAAATCTAACAGAAATGGCAGGCCTCGCTCACCCAGGTGTCGAAGTATGGTGTACGGGATATCATCTGAACCAGGAGCGGTGTCCCCGCACGAAGCAATAGTGGAACGCAACCCATTCAGAGTAAACCTGTCGTTGAAGGGTTCTCCGCCTCTGGAGGTAAAGTCCAGTCCGCGGACTTCCGCAACATCACGACGAGCATTTAATGCTGGCAGAGCAGCTCTCGGCTAGAGAATGCGGAGAAAGCGGTCGCGAAGGATTCCGCCACGGATGCGGGGTCCAGGATTGCGGTCCCATTCTCTTGGAGAAAGGGAGGAGGAGGGAGGATGGGGGCCTTGCGAGTACTTGCTCTGAATCCTTTTCGCTCGCTTCCACACCTATGCTAGATAGGTCTTCCCGTTAAGTGAAGATACGTATGCCCGCCAAGAAGAGCGGCGGGCGTCCCTAGCTCGACGAAATTCAATGACAGTGAAGTCGTTCGGGCGGCGCTCATAGCGCATGTAGGCATAACGCTTGTGTGTTTGGTGGCCGTCTCACACTCGATTCACCATCACGGGAGCAGTCGGTGTAAAAAATGGTCAGACCTTCTAGGAATATAGTTAGGCCCACGGCGATGAGGTTGCTGGAGAAGAACTCAACAGCCTTATCTACCGACCCAAACTCCTCGACTGACACATACAATTCAGTCATTTCATGAAATGCAGACCACCGCGCCCGCGCTAAGCACCATCGGGGCGGGCTCTCGAGTGGCAGCGGCCCAGAAAATGATATTTGAATGGGAAAGTGATCGCTACTATGGAGGTCATCGACCACCCCTCAATTAAAATAATGCTATACATCTGGAGAGCACAAAGATATATCGAGGCAGAAAAATGAACCGGTTCTCAGACAGTGATGAGTAAACTCATCAACATTTAGGACACCTATCTCAAGCTCTTCGATCAGATCAGGAGAGACATCCTCTCTCCCCAGAGAGAATGTCTGCCGTTCAGATCTACAAGCAAGAGAAAGGGCCTCGGTAACCGTGCCACAATGTGGCGTAAGTCCCCCGCGTCAAAGTCAGCTGACGGTGGAATGTACGCAGAAATAATAGTATACCTCCTATCCAGTTGAAGTAGCACAGCCACTGCCTGAAAACAGGCATCTAAAGTGAAAAGAAGAACGGAGACATCATGCCGGGTGTAAACCGCGCATCCCCCAGCCCAACCCCAATCTCGTGGTGGTGGAGTCGCAAAACCCTTATACCCCGGGTGAGCGGGTAGGGGGCACGCGCCTAGCATGGTCTCCTGCAGAAAAATAGCTTACGGGGAACAGGACGAGACGAGCCTTCACAGCTCCTCCCAGTTGGCCTGAAGTCCACGGCAATTCCATTGAAGGAATATTCACACCAGACCTTTGTGCCGCCAGCTTTACCAGGACAGCACCAGGGTTGAGTAAAACCCGCAGAAGGGCTTCGAATGAGCACAGAAACAACCGTGCTCGTTGGCCTAGATGGGTCAGGAGCAGATGGTGTCTTTCTAACCATTGGGGCGTAAGACGTCCCAGGCAGAGCCGGGCGCGCCAGGACCAAGTCCTTAGCCTCGCTGAATGAGAGTCGATCCTGGGCCTGAACGGCCAGGATTTCTTTATCAAGGAGATATGCACCAAATTGCTTCGAAGAAGCGGGGTGCGGCCCTCCGCAATTGAGACACTTGGCCACACACGATTTGGTGTTATCGTATGAAGCCTTGGAGCAATTTAAACATATTTCGTGTGACCCAGACTTTGCACGTCTACATGAATGCCTTCACACGGTAGCTGTACAATCTGGCACGCATCGACTCAGGGAGCTGGTCACAGTCGAACGTGACGAAGAGTGTAGGGGTGGGTCTGGAGGCCCCTCCCTGTTTTCACATCACACGTTCGACCTTGACCGCCCCATGGTCGGCCAGCTCTAGGGTGATGTCCTCAATGGAGTAGTCAACGAGTTCATTCGCATAAACTACTCCTTTCACGAAGTTCATAGTAGAGTGCGGCGTCACACTCACCTGGGTGCCATCAAGTGTCCGAAGAGTACTAATCTTGGCCGCCTCGGAGGGATCCACCGCATTTGCCAGAAGGCTCCCGTTCGAGAAACGGTTCACCTTCGGCTCTCTACTAATTATACTCGCTAATACTTTCCTCTTATAGATCATGTTGCCCTTGGCCAACATGGTGCCATCAGTCGAGCGAATAACGAGGAACCGTTTGAAGCCAGCGCGTTCGAAAACGCCAGGTAACCTCTGAATGAGGGGCCCCGATGTCATCGAGGCTCCGCCCTGCTCCCTTTTGGTCTTAGTCAGGGGCTCCGCACCTTTGGGGGCAGAGGGGCCGGATGTGCCAATCTTGGCTTGGTCACTCACCGAAGCACCAGACCCATCCGTTCCCGTAGGCCCCGCGGATTGAGATGAGCCCCCAAGTCTTTTTATTCTTTTTTTTTTTTAGGAGAGGAGAATTTCCTGGCAGTCGCAGGAGCACCGGTCGGAGGAGATCACTTCCCTCCTTGTACTGCCTTGTAAACCCAGGCCGTTTGAGGAGGACCTTGCATAGTGGAGGACTCGAGTTCGGTGCTTGGGGCCGAGCCAGGATTCGCTCCCATGGAAGGCCCTGACGCCTGAGGCTGGATGGCCTCCAGTTGGCCATCCATCCCCCCCAGGACATCACAGGTCCTATTGGCAGCATCGTCATTAGTCATGTCTCGGGAGTCACAAGGCTTGACCCCCGCTAGGTTTAAAATTCTAGCCAGCAGGTCTGTTGAGGGGAGCGACCGAAGGGGCCTGGCTTCCTTCTTTCGCTTAAGGGGGTTTGCACTACCGAGCCGCTTGAATGGGGAGCGGTCGGCTATGGGCTGCCTGCTGGCTTTCTTGGCAGTCCCCTTGGAGAGTAAACGGGTGACTGGCGCTGGAAAGAGGGAGGTGCCCGAAGGCACCTCCAGACAAGGGGGTAAGGGGGAGTCCCCTACACCCGAAGGCGAAGGAGAGGAGTAAGCCTCCCCTCCGGTTCGAGAAATTTGGAGGGTCCCCTGCTCAAGCATAGGGGAAAAAGGACCACCATTTTATCTGTGGAGCTGCCCGAGGGTGGCTCCGATGATGGACAGGGGGAAATTGAGGAAGAGAATTTGTTTTTTCATCATTGGGCATGGTGACCCTCTTTTTCTTACGGGAAGCAAACGTTCATCCCACCTCGCAGTAGCCCGCTCTGCAAGGGGTGCGTATGGGCCTGGCAGAGCCAGGTGCCGCCATTTAAGGCCACCCCTCTCGCCTGGTGACCTGGCAGTCCTTCAGTATGGCGGCTCTACCTTGGGCACGGCGTAAAAACAAAGATAGATGGTGAAGTGAGAAGGAAAGGGGATGTGAGGAAGGTATGGGTGGGGATAAATCAGGTTGTTAAAAACCCACAATCCCAAACCGGAGCTCAGGGGTTAGATAACATTGTCCCTTTCCCCCTCAGCCCCGATCTGGGATAGTTGGCTGTGAATATGGTCAGCATCTTACCTGTAGAATTAGAGGCTGACCAGAGAAAATTGTGGGAGAGGTTGTATGAAAAGCGACGAAGTATGGAAGAAATACAGTCTGTCTGAAAGTCGGAGTAGAGGCTAAGCTGGGGTCGGACGCGGCGCTGAGTCCCATCAGCACGTCGGCCAGGATGGCAAATCGCTTCGCCCCTTACGGGGGTATTGTGTCCCAATTGTCCACATCGAAAGTACGGATTCCCGGTGCTCTTACAATATTTTGTGGAGTGGGCAAATCTGCTGTTGTTATGTCACTGGAGTGGGGTGTTTTTTTTCTTACACTCGTACACGTGTTCCTGCATATTTTATAAACATTGGTAGAGTTTGCTGTTTTAGAGTTATCTTAGGATCCCTAAACGGTGGGAAAGATCGAGAAGATGACTTTTTAAAAAATATTGACCGTCTCAACTTTATGTTGTTGGTCGGTCAATACTTCTTTTGATGACGGAAGCAATGAACTCGTTTGTGGCGTCAGGTCCTAGGAAGAAGTTATCCACTAGGACCGTGCAGGTCCTGACACTAAATTCATTCTTGTCACTAGTTGACATTTTGAGAGATATTGTAGGCTAAGCAGGCGTTGGGAAAATGGCTCAGTAGTAGCCTGGACTATTATCTCCGAGCGTGAGTCAGCAATTGAGAAATCAGAGGCTGATTTAGGGTATAGAGGGGCCCTGGGACGTTTTATACGTATATGGGGAGGGGGGGAGTGATGATGAAAGGATCTCTTCGTTGGTCACCAGATATATTTATATTTCACCTCGTTCTGTGATCCCCATAAGATTGTTGCAAAACGTTGATCGTTAAACCGGATTTGGGTAATACGATAGCGTTCTGAGAAATTATTACCCGACTCCAAAAGGTAATGATGAATATTTTTAGCTGGGCGATGAGCAGGAATTCTGATATGATTTTGCCTTCGAGCAAAATGATGATGAAAACAAGGAGACTGCAGTTCTATTTATTTAGTGGCTTGGGGTAGCAAATGGAGGAGAAGTTTGAATTAGATGATTATCGATTTCACGAGCTTATTTTTGATAATAAGAAGAATGAATAAGACTCGTCTTGATGTAAGATCAGTTGCGTAAATGCCATCTTCTAATGCGGAGTAAATGACTTCATTGGTATGACCCGCGAGCGATATGTGAAACTGCTCCTCGAAATGATTCCTCTCGAATGATCTCACTCCTCCTCGATTTGCTCGTTTTATACTTGAACACATATATATATATATATATATATATATATATATATATATATATATATATATATATATATATATATATATATATATACAATACTTTTGAAAACCTTTTTTTCTCGTGAGACGGTGAAAT
Source organism: Ceratothoa steindachneri (assembly GCA_963969495.1). Taxonomy (NCBI): domain Eukaryota; kingdom Metazoa; phylum Arthropoda; class Malacostraca; order Isopoda; family Cymothoidae; genus Ceratothoa; species Ceratothoa steindachneri. The sequence goes on along the minus strand of OZ018324.1, from coordinate 163,246,711 downwards.
AATGGTCAAACACTTTTTTTCGTCTTCCTCAACAAAAATAAAAATAGAATGTTGTGGTTGTAATTTGATGCTCACCAAGTGTCATTACGATCGACCTAACCCATTTTAAGATTCCCTTTTGTAACCACAGAATAATTAGTCTCATTCCCAGTTTACCTTTTCACTGTGACTTTGGTCTTTTCAAGAAATCAAAATGGGAATGGTTCTAAAATATCCCGCTACATGTTAATACTTCATGGGTTTGTGTGTGCACATATTGTGTGCACCACATTACTTACCCCTGAGACAGATACTTAATATCATTAATATAGAATATATAAATATCATATGAACATAATGAACATATTTACACATATATACAAGCATAGTTCGGGGTTCACCAGTTCGAATAAGATAATATAGTTTTACAAACGCATGTGTACTTTATATTTGTGTGCGTTAACGAACCATATTCTATACTCTTATTTATATATTTACGTCTTGAGAACATAAGGAAATGCCTTTGGTTATTAGTTCACAATGAGTCTATCGGTACATAACATGCTTTAAAAATGATGATAGCACGGATTTCGTAAAAACTTTATTCGCCTACCAGAACGCGAACACACATTTGTAGTATTATCATTATTTGTTTTATTGTTTACATTAGATTCGCTATTCTCTATTGAAATATCTTCATTAACTCCACTATCACTTATATCATCAGGGATATTTACAGAGATATGGTCATTGCCGGAATAGTTATACTTATTTACAGAATTATGATTTATTTGTGGCGTTCTAACAGGTTTTAGTCTTTCGATTGACACAGTTTCAGCACGTCCATGACGGAGTTCTATTTCGAACACTTTATCGTTTCGAGCGATAACCTTGAATGGACCAGCATATGGCGCTTCTAACGGCTTTCTTATACGATCGACACGTACCCAAACATGCGTAGCGTTGCACAAGTCTTTAGGAACGAACACTTTTGTTTTCTCATGTAAGTGTCCTTGAGACATTTGAGCGAACTCTATCTGTGTCATTGTTTTCGCTAATTCAGTCACAAATTTTGAATTACTTTAAGATGATGAGGAAGTGACAAGTGGTCTAGGATTAAGAAGAGAGGTAGAGGAAAGTGGGGTAAGATGATCCACTTTTTATATTTTTCGACCTGGTGTCTTCCCTGTTAACGTTACATTGTCTCTGTCGGTGTTCATTTGAACAGCTGTCGTTTACCCTTCACCATAAAAAAAAGATTTTCTCATGATTAATCTTTTACCTTTTTAAGGGCTTTAAAAAAAGTGTTAAATGGTTCAACATACCCCCACTTAGGGGAGTAAGTTGAACCACACCATGAAATAAATCAACAAAATGATATCACAACAGTGGATATTACAAATTTTTATTTATCAATAATTATACATATGAGTACACCCTCTTTTTAGAAGTAAATGAAAAAAAATCTTTGGAAAATTGAGCAAAATGTTTAGGGGATATAAGAAATGTTTATTTATCATTAATACACATACATCCTATTAGAAGAATAAAGAAAATCCTTTTGAAAATTTAACAAAATGTATAGTGATTTTACTTGACAATGCACTTATGTCCATCAACAAGTCTACGAGAGATTGAATCCTCCCAAGTCACATGGGAATACAACTTGTTTGACTTTCGCAGACTACCAGGCAAACTTTTCAGAGCTGGTAGTGTCACCATAATATCTTTTTTTATCGAATGATGCTTCATCTTTGTGGTCGATTATGAAGGTTTGTTAGCTCTCAATGAGTCCCGGGATTCTCTTCATGTAAACTCCCTCGATTTCATCCCCATCGATTACATCGACTCTTGCGATAGATCTTTGTGTGGTTCCATTCATGCCATGAATGCTCACTACCACGAAATCGCCTTCCATCAACTCGTCATCCGATATATCGTCCTCAGAATCTATGGTCTCGCTCACATCGTCCTCACTATTATCATCCGAAGTGGCATGATATGCTGTCTGTCTTGACTTCTGTCTCTTACTAAACAAATTATTCACAACTTCTCTATTCGCCTTGGTAGGCCTATTTTTCTTCTCTTTCTCTTTTGCTACTTCATCTCGGACTGGCGTATCAGTCAGTATTTTTGTGACCCTTTTCTTTCTTTCTCCTTTAGTCTTTCTTGATTAAGCTTTAGGGAGGGGATATATCACCGACGGCGAGACGAATAGCAGAATAGCGCGGGAATTTTGAATTGTATTCATATTACCTGCACTTGTACCTGGGGCTGGTTTTTGACCCGCAGCATTATTTTTGACTTCATCACCGTGACTATCAGTGTCATGTAAACCGTAAAAAAATCCTTATTGTAGGGATAGATACCGTTGGCTGCAAAGCCTGCCTTGATATTTCGCTGTGACATGGTGTAGTGCTGAGCTTCAGCGACGATAGCCGGAATCTAGTATATAGTAACTTTACTCCTTCGATGAGATCGAACCCAGGCGTCCATTGCTACATTGTATGCCTTCTTGAAAGGGCCATACACTGCTCTGTCGAGAGGCTGTAATCGGTGGGATGTATGGGGTGGTAACGTAAGTAAAACAACTCTAATCTCACGAGCCAGGTCGATAGTTCTAATTGTGATATGAGATCCTACGTTATCTAGAATTACCAATACCGGTTTCTCTTTGGTACAACGGACGTGCTGTATGAAATACTGAATAAAGTCTGAAAATAATTCTTCGTTCATCCAACCAGAACGTGATGCTCTCCCAATAGCGCCAGTCGGGGCACCGTTGAAAAAGTGATCTCGAAAATGCACCCTGGGAAACACGAACAATGGAAGAATCACATTCCCATAGCATTTATAGTTACTAATTCGCCACGTTCTGCAGATGTCAGCGATCCTACTTGTTTTTTGCCTCTCTCGGTGACGACTTTCCAGGGATTTTGTACTGTAGTGCAGCCAGTCTTATCGAGCTTCCATATATCATTAGCGGATAATTTGTGTTTGTCCATCACTGCTGCTAGATTATCATATAACTGGTTGACAGTATGGCGGTTGAAGCCCGTCGCCCGAGCTAGATACGTTGATTCTGGAGCTCTTACAGGCAATTTGTGTCTATCCATGAATGAGTAGAACCAATCTTTCCCAGCTTTCTATTCCTTGTCCCAGGTTTCTAGAATTGGGGTGACATTCCGTTTCGCAAATTCATAGGCGAGTGCCCTACATTTCGCCACACTCAAACTATGGAACTGATCGTCTAATTCTTTAATATGCTGCGCCAGGTCATTCTCCATCTGCAGTGGAAACACACACCTACTTTGAGACACTCTACTATATCCAGTTAGGATGTCTTGAGCTGTTTGTCCTTCATTTCACAATGAAGCGACGCAGTGTGGCACGGTCGATGTTAAAATTTCGTGATATTTCTGTAGGGGCGTGCCATCGTTGAATGCAGAGGAGGCCCTTTTCATCACATCGAGGGGTACAGAGGCCCGGTCTGTTTTTCTGATGTACTTTCGTGGCATCTAAAATCAATTAAGGATTTCAAAATAACAATTCACACATGATGGGGTAAGATGAACCATCTGTTCATCTTACTCCAAACTTTAAGGTTCATCTTACCCCTCTGCGGCCATTTAAAATGAATTGTTTGTAAACATGGTAGTGTAAACTGTTACAATCGAAAACATGGACAGAAGAATGATCAAATACTAAACTAATCACCATCAATTTGCGACAAAAGTAAAACTAATACATACCAGAGTAATTGACGATATTCATAACTTCCAATATTTTACTTCTCGATGGAAGAAACAGTTTTTTGTCGTAAAAACTAAGAGCCACTTGATCAGAACGTCTATCTGCTACAAGAGATAAGGGGTTACTATTGACTTTGGATGTACATCATCAGAGCAAGATGCGATCTGTGATCACATGATCACAAGGGGTGGTTCATCTTACCCTACGTTTCAACTTACCCCACTTTCCCTACCTGTGACAACAGTAAATGGGAAAAAACCGGATTCGTTGGGCAATGATCTGATTCTCAATAGAACAATTGGAAGAGCCATTATCCAGCCTTGTTTACGTGTCATAATGGAAGTCTTCAAAGTACGATGTGCTCCTTCTACTAATCCATTCGTGGACGGTCTATAGGCCGTTGTTCTCAGACGATGAAAACCAACGAGGGCCGAGAGTTCCTTAAAAAGTTCAGACTCGAACTGCGTTCCTCGATCGGTAATTACGTACAGAGGGACTCCAAAGCGGAAAATCCAGCTGTCTAAGAAGGACAAAGCTACCGTCGCCGCGCTTATATCGAGAATCGGTATTGCTTCTATCCATCTAGTGGCTCTGTCAATGCATGACAGTATATAACGATTACTAGGCGGGTAAGATTGGCCATGATATATATGTATACGGTTTCAAATCTCGACGTTGTAATATTGATGGGGAGAACTGGGGATTTCGTGTGTCGATTTATTTTTTCAGATAGACATGACATGCATCATCGCGTCCATGAGCGTATATCTCTGTCCATATTTGGCCAGAAATATCTAGTTTTAATTAATTTAAGGGACACTTTGATGCCGGGATGTGATAGATTATGCAGTTGGCTAAAAATGAAATTTCTGCAAACCGAAGGAACGAACGTCTGGGATAGTGAGAGGAAACATCACACCATAGGGTAATATTCTTGGAAAATGGAAAAAGGCTTGTTCGCTTGTTCTGCTGCCAATGTTTGAAGGTCAAGGGGGTCTACCAGGACTGCGTTGGTGTTTCTCGACAGACAGTCAGCAACTACGTTATTTTCTCCATGGATGTAGGCTATGTCGTTGATGTACTCCAATATCACTGTCCAATTCCTTTGCTGTCCCTCATTTTTCGCACGTAACAGTGATGAGAAAGCGGAAATAAGTGGTTTATGATCCGTGCACAGTTACCTGTCGACCTTTGATCATGTGTCGGAAGTGTATGACTGCTAGGTATGCTACCAAAAGTTCGCGATCATATGTTGAATAAACTTGCTGTGTCTTGCTCAATTTGCTCGAATAAAAGGCTATAGGTTGAGGAAAACTATTCACCATTTGATGAAGAGCAGCACTCACCGCATATTGGGAACTATTAGTCACCAATTGATGCGGAGAATCATTCGGGAGAGGATGTTTTAGCGTGATTGATTCTACCAGGGCTGCCTTCGTATTATGGAATGCCTCACGTGCGGCATCATTCTATATGAGTCATGGAGCTTTTGGTTGCATGCGTGCCAATTCCGTAAGTGGAGCGGCAATTGAAGTGAAATTAGGCCTATTTCTTCAATAGTAACCTAACATGCCTAGATAACGGCATAATCCTTTGTAGTCGGTCGGTAACGGCATATTAGAGATTTCTGAAATCTTTTTTGGTGGTGGTTTTATTCCCGAGTCTGAGATATGGTGTCCTAAGAATTCAATTTCTGTTCTCATGAACTCGCATTTTTCTATTGAAACACGAAGTCCGTTTTAGGCTAAAATTTTAAATACCTTTTCTAAATCCTCGACGTGTTTTTCTTCGTTTTCGGAAAATTTAAGAATGTCGTCGATATAGACGAATACACATTCCAAATCACGGAATATACTGTTCATATGGCGTTGAAAAGTGCAACTGGCATTCTTCAAGCCAAATGGGAGTCTTAGAAATTCCCCAAATCCAAATGTAGTTATGACAACGCTGTTTTCTATATCTGCTTGGGATTTGGTTGGGATTTGATGGTACGCTCTAATTAGGTCGAGACGGAAAAAAATGGTTTTGCCGTGAAGATGATTAGCCATAGGTTGAATTCTAGGGAGAGGATAATGATCGGGCTTGGTGATCGCGTTAAGCGAGCGAAAATCACCCACCACTCTGTATTCTTTTGAATTTTTCTTTTGCACCATGTGAATCGGTGATGCCCATGGTGATCTTGAAGGCCTCACTATGCATTCTTTCAATAGAGAAGCAAAAGTTGCTTTGGCAAATTGCAGCTTTTCCATAGAAAGGGGTCTTGAGCAAGCAAAAGTTGGTGGTAAACTTCCTGTCTCAATGGTATGAAACACGGAATTTGGTGGAGGATTAACGACGTCTACTTTTTGCGGGTTGCATATCGAGTTGAATTTCTAAACCACTGACTTGCATTTTTCGGGGATGTGTGAAAGGTCATTGATAATTATAGAGACTAACGGGGCTTAGACTGTTTAATTTTAGAAGATAATTTGGTGCATTTGTCTACTAGAATGCCTTGACCACAGTCTACCGAAAGATCGTAATGAGCGAGAAAATCTGCTCCTAGAATGGGTGATGTTATGTCTGCGACTACGAACATCCAATTGAACATAGATGGGCGCGATAACGAAAAAATGTATCATGATAACCGATAAATCGATAATGATAACCTTATCGGCGATAACCGATAACTGGCAATAAAGTTATCACCCGATAAGATGATAACCGATAAATCGCTAAATCTGAAATTATAATACAATATTGATTATTGACTATATATAGAGTTATTTTATAATACAATAGTAAGAATATTTGAATACTGTTTCTTAGTTTCTTACCTGGTGAGGCTCTCCTTCATCTCCTTATAGGTTTTGAGGATCCTCCTCCCAGCTTGGACCTACCTATTTCTGCCTCCAAGGTACGCGCGGCTCGCCCCTGTGCTAAACTGGAACCAAAAACTGAAATTATCGATTATCGCTAGTTTGGAACCAAAAGTATCGGTGATACCGATGAATCTATAACGTGTAAAAAAATATCGGATAACCGATAACCTGATATCGTCATCGTGATAATTTATCGCGATAACGACCACCTATGCAATTGACGGTACGGCGTAAACTTGCTATGACTATGTCTAGCATGACTTCACCGTGTACTTTTATCTTAGCACCGTTGTCTGTAGCAATATTTACACTCTACTTTCTCATTTCGCAATACTGTACGAGGTTGATGGGAATAATCGAGACGCTTGCGCCAGTGTCTATAAGGAATTCGCCTTTCTTTCCATTTAATTTAATAGCGACATTGATTAACATTGGCATACCGGTCGTCGCATTAATTTCAGCACACCTTACTAGTTTTGCGAGGGAATAGGAGATGAGGGTCTAGATGATGGTAGGATTTCTATATTTTCTCCCCGTTTAGGCCATTTGCACCATGGCCTGCAATGTTTCGCCTCTGGACCAAAATATAAATGGGCTCGACATACTAAAGGTTTTTGAACGCTACGAAACGGTTTAAGTCCTAGGGGTACGCTATCATTGCGCTTATTTGTAAATTTATTCGTGCCAGTGTACGCGCCATTGAACATTGACCGCGCATCCTTCGCGTTTTCACATTACGATTCGAATTATCGCACTGCCTATTGTAATCACTAGCACTATCTTCACGAATAGAAAAAATGTTATTGTTACTTACATTATCATATTGAGGTTTATAAAACGGCCTTAGTTCGTCCACCAATTTTCCTATCTGCGTCAGTGTCAATTCCTTGTGCGTCGCGATGATCGGAGGTAGAAATTGAACGAATTTATGTCTCACCATATCTTCACTAACGCCGACTTGGAGTGTCGTCTTCCTTAAATCTTCAAGTTTCATCGATGGTTGTCCGTGAAGTGGAGATGAAGCTATCAATTTCTCGAATAATTCGGGTTTAGTCCTTTCAAATTGGCTGATAACTTCAGTCCTCAGTTGTGTATATTTCAGGGAACTGCTTCAGGGAGACGATCGACTGTTTCCGCTGGTAGTGCTGCAAAAGTATGGAAGAATTTGGTGTCTTCTCTGGTTATCTTTGCAATGTGGAATTGTGCTTCCACGATTCTGAACCAACCAGCTACCGCTGCGTCGTTGAAAATCGGAGGCTTGGCTATGGTGGAGTTTGCGGCTTCTTCTTGGAATATTTGTTCGGTTGTTCTTGAATCCATCTTATATTATTTTTTCTTACTCGATTTTCGATCACTAATAAAGGGTCACCAATTTATGGATGGGTTTGGATGATGATAGGATCTCTTCGTTGGTCACCAGATATATTTATATTCCATCTGGTTTTGTGATCCTCTTTGCTATTGCGCTCCCCATAAGATTGTTGCGAAACATTGATCGTTAAACCGGATTTGGGTGATACGATAACGTTCCGAGAAATTATTACCCGACTCCAAAAGGTAATGATGAATATTTTTGGCTGGGTGATGAGCAAAAATTCTGATGTGATTTTGCCTTCGAGCAAAATGGTGATGAAAACACGAAGACTGCAGTTCTATTTATTTAGTGGCTTTGGGCAGCGAATGGAGGAGGAATTCGAATTAGTTTGATTATCGACTTCACGCGCTTATCTTTGATGATGCTTAAATACAACTCTCTTAATGTTCGTGCTTTGATACGATAAATGAATAAGACTCGCCTTGATGTAAGATCAGGTGAGTAAATGTTATCTCGTAATGCAGAGTAAATGACTTGGTTGGTATGACCTGAGCGATATGTTAAACTGCTCCTCGAAATGATTTCTCTCGAATGAATGATCTCTCTCCTCCTCGATTTGCTCGTTTTATACTTGGACACATTTAAAAACACACACACACACACACACATATATATATATATATATATATATATATATATATATATATATATATATATATATATATATATATATATATATATATATATATATATATCCTCCTTAATTCTATAATTTAACTTTGTGAATTTTTGAAATTTTTGAAAATGTTTTTTTGTGCTTAGTGGATAACTAACCTTTTATGTTTTTGAGTTTAGGTTTATTTGGAACTTTTATTCGCAGGGCTTTTTTTTTGTATGTTTCGAGCTTTTATCAAAGTTCTTTCTAAGAGTTAAAAAAAAAAAAATATAATTATCGAATGATTTGGAATGAAAAAACATATAAATCGTGAAGTTCAAAAATGTATTAAAATTAGGGCTTTGGCGTTTTTTTACTATCATTTCGTATAAAAAACAAATTTAGATGAAAAAAGAGATCTGATGAAGGTTTTTCTATATATCAAACCGGGTGAAATAACTTAAAAAAAAAATTTCAGGGTGTCTATGTTGAAAAAAGTGTTTGGAAAATTCTCCACCATATATAAATCTTCAAAGAATAAAGACAATATAATAAAAAGTGAAATAACTTTAAAAAAATGTTGCAGGGTATATATGTTGAAAAAGGTGTTCAGAGTGTTAAAATAAAGAGTCGAAAAAGGGGATTAAAAAAAGCTGTTTAGAATAGCAAATAGGCCGTAGGCACACGCCGAAGGAGTGCCTGTGGAACCAAGTTCTTTCTGTAAGAAAGAATACGAAGTATGGCTTGTTTGTATATATATATATATATATATATATATATATATATATATATATATATATATATATATATATATATATATATATATTCAATACTTTTGAAAACCTTTTCTCTCGTGAGAAAATATACTGAAACGGTGAAATTTGGTTAAAACGCTTTTTTTCGTCTTCCTTAACAAAAATATAAATATAATATTGTGGCTCTAATTTGATGCTCACCGAGTGTCTTTAAGATCAAGCTAACCCATTTTAATGTTCCCTTTTGTAACCACAGAATAATTAGTCTCAATCCCAGTTTACCTTTTCACCGTGACTTTGATCTTTTCGGGAAATCAAAATGGGAATGGTTCTAAAATATCCTGTTACATGTTACAATGTTTCAGTTGAGTTTCTTTTTGTTTCGTTTCACACACATAAATTTATTTACATTGGCTGAGTGTACACATTACTACTTCATGGGTTTGTGTGTGCACCACACGTATAAAGGGAGCGATTACCGGTTACCAGTTTGTTGGTAGAGAAGTAGGGGTTGCCAGTTAAGGTTGAGGCAGGAAAGGCACGTTAGTTACCTTTATAGCGTGATGTAGGGACGATCATGGGTTACACTTCATGGTAGAAGTACAAAGGCCGTCCAGGGATGCCGTGTTTTGGTACAGAAGGGTAACGGTAACTACTCCAGTTATGGTTAAAAATGACGTGGATATTTTGCGAGGTCCCTATTGTCCCCGGGGTGAAGTGACAGGTGCCGTTAAGTTTGTATCTGACTCCAAAGATACTCAAATATATATATCGGCTTGGTTGGGCTTATCAAAGACTTGTGATCGAGAAAGGACTGAAACGAATCCCGTAAACAAATAAAGGTTTAATTCCAAACGAACAAACAAACCGGTAGTAAGAAATTTCCCTGACAGAGTAAGGTCAGGGAAATTTCTTACTACCGGTCAGGAAAGCGAGAGAAAGCAAAACAAGACTTAGGAGGTTAAGATGGGAGCTTTGCTACGCTAAACGAAACGTAATTAATAACGGGGAGACTCAGATCGCGAGTTAGAATCTAGAATGAGTCTGCGTTCTCCATTTTTCTTCTATATATAGGACAGGAGAAAGGCACGCCGTGCTTAACTCTGCCCGCAGGGCGGGATTTCCTTGACCGACGTTAATCCCATCTCGTGTCATAGATTCATGGCGTCTAAATTTGACGCTTTCTTGATATAAATTTTATAACACCTGACAGCTGTCTCCTCTTAATCCCTTTTCCGGACAAGAAATGTTCCTTTTTATTGTATTGTCGCCAAATTTTTATTGATATCTGAATTGACGGCTTTCCGTTTAATTCCCGACCGGTCTACAAATACACACACACGCATATATATATATATATATATATATATATATATATATATATATATATATATATATATATATATATATATATATATATATATATATATATATATATATATATATATATATATATATATATACGTGGAAATTTGATGCAATTGTCCCTATTACTGCGAGACACTTTGCTGGTACAATTATAATGCCAAGGCCATGCTCTCCACAAAGGAATATTTCTTTTAAGGCGCGGTACGTATGTAAGCCAAAGACCATTTGTTCTTCTGGTACCTGTAGACATATATAGCGAGACCAAGCAGAGTGAGTTGGATGCTATGTAGGTTTGTAGTCGGTGCTTTTGAGCACTAGAGGATTGGTTGATATTGCGATGGAGCGACCTCGAAGTGGTTGATGCGGCGATTTCCGTTTGAGGGCGAGATTGAGGATGCCGCGTAAACCTCGAACTCGTCTGGTTCGAAAAGAAGTCCACGATTGTATCCAGTGATTTGGGGGGGTGGGGGAAGAGGCGGGTGATCAAGAGGTTTTTTTTTAAAGTTTCCATTGGTGGCCATGGGAACCCTGTTATTCTCGCAGGACGCAAACACTAATCACCTTGCATAGTAGCCCACTCTGCGAGGGATGAATAAGCTGCCGATGTAGCGAAGCCAGCGGCGCCATTAGAGGAAACTCTTCCGGCCCAGTGGCCAGGTAGCCGATCAGCATGGCGGATCCACCTTGGGCTGGGCGTAAAATTAATAGTCTGCAGAAATAAAGAGATGGTATGCGACGAAGATGCGGGTGGGGATGAGGTAGGTTGTTAAAACCCCATCATCCCGAACAGGATCTCGAAGGGGATGGGGTTTTGTCCCCTCCCCAATCCGATATGGCTGGGTGAGAGGAAGCTGGTCGGTTCCAACCTAAAAAATTCTAGGCCGACCAGAGAAAGTTGTGTGACTAGTTGTATGGAAAGTGAGGAAGCAGGTAAGAATATAGGGTGTCTGAAAGAAGAAGAAGAGGCTAAGTTGGGGCCGGACGAGGCACCGAGTCCTGTCAGCACGGCGGCCAGGAAAGCAAATCGCCGTGCTCCTTACGGGGGATGGTTGTGGTAAGCAACGACTTAGGCAGCAAAATTAAAAGAGGGCCACTAGCATGCAAATTGTCCTTTACTTCCCATTTGAAGTCAGAAAGATAACATGATAACATGTGGCGTGTCCCTTGTTAAAAGTATACATTGAGTGTAATGCTAAATCGATTCGATTAAACACATCTGGTGTTACATAATCAATCGCCCTAAAAAGGGTTCCTTGCATTAAAATCAACTAAGATTTTAAAAAAGGCGGGAGCTGAGATAAACGGTTTAAAAATTGGATAAATTTACGACTCTCACCAGTGGAGACGTAGTGGGAACATATCGAATAAAACCTAGAAAGAAAAACGCGCCACCACCGCCAGGTAAGCTAAAAACAGTAAAACTTCGTAGTATGCGGTTTTCCAGTCTATTCTCGTGTATACATATCGCAAATGGGTTAAGATTAGACAGTATAATAGATAATTCTTTTCATTTTCAAAGAATCCCCCGAAAATTCCACAAAAAGCATGTCACGATCACGTGAATAGACGTGAAATGACAGTGGGAATCTGAAGGGAATTAGAAGAACCTTTAGATGACGTGGGAGGATCCTTTAAAAAAATGAGGCTATCTAGGTAAGCCAATTTGACAAACTTAGGAAAGGCGAGGTTTTTTTACTAACCTCAGGAGAAGAATGGGAACTTTGGGAGGATAGAGGGGACACTAGGCTCAACATGCCGCTTGTAGAACTCTCACGGGAGATAACCCCTGACGAAAGGGAGATCTAAGAGACTTTCTATGTTTAAAGGATGAAAATTGCGACTATTTTAGATTTATCGGCTGTGGACGAAGCCCGCGTGTGGAAGGCGATGCATGCGGGGGAAGAACGCCGAAGCAGAGGCCATTCCGGCCAAGCCATTTACACGAAACCCGCGCTCCTAAGACGATGTGGGTTCAAGCTGAGTAAGGCCGCAAGGTTCAAAGGATGAGTAAACGGAAGTAGGGGGCAAGTAATACGGGATCGCATGGGTGGCCTTATCTAGAGGGGGATCCTTATGGGATGAAATCCGAAGCAGCGAATTTTCGTAGTGCAAGGAGAGGAAACCATTGCCTTTGGAAGACCATGATTACACAGTAGTGGCATCAGTCAAAGTTTATTCTGGGTCCGAAGACAATTCCAGATACGCTTGGATGCTCAATGGTTTTGGTGCCGCAGATAAATGATACCCGTGTTTCCATCAGGGAGGGAGAAAAGGCACACAAACACCCGGTAGAACGTTAAGCGCCGAATTCGCAGAACGACCAATAGTCTCGGAGACCGTGGGAGGGGCAGAAGATGGCTCCCGGGGACGAATAGGGCGCTAAGAAGTAGCACTCCTGAGGACGTCCGAGAACCGGACATCGTTTGAGTCTTACGAACCCTACTACCGGATTCACGAATGTCAACTTTGTGCGTCATGCGGACTGACACCATTTCTTTTTCAAAAAGTAAGACGACGACGACCTGTGTGCTTCTCCACATTGGTGCACATTTCTGGGTGGTCGCAAGATTTGCCATGATAATGGAGTGCACATTCGATCCAAACACGTTCACAGCAAAAATTCTGGTTCACATGACCAAACATGTGGATTTTTGACCCAACGACTTACGGAGATGCTGAGGTATCCCGTCATCACGTGATTAGGCAACTGCAACCGGTCACAAAGTTAGGAGTAGGTTTACCTGTATTAATTCGGATACTATTGACAGTTTGGATTTTCCTTTGGACATAGGTGATGCACAAGCTTCGATTGCAGTTTCTTGATGCCATAATCGTTAAGCTCATTAGAGAGTATCGCACCATTTACCGAATTTAAGGTAGGGGAGTGAGGAGATAATCCCGGGGGAGGAGACGAGAGTCTTACCTTTATCATTTTGGGTGAGGAAGGACACTTCCACAACAAGGTTACCATCATTAGAGGACCACATACGACGTAGTTCGCCGCAACGCCGATCGAAATCTTCACTAATTTTGAAAACATTCCCTTTCGAAAGGCAAAAACCTAAAGCTGAGCGAAGGAATAGGAACATATGGTAATCTAGATCTGGATCCATCTCACTTAAGAATGGATCGACGTATACGGAGGTAGAACTGGAACGAGTTCCAGTGTCGCGAGGATTAGAAACTGGAGTTTTTCTGGGAATGTGTTGTTTATACTCATAAACTAAGTAGACTTTTACTTCACTAGGCGGGCTCAGCACCATACACGGGGCGGCACTATGCTTAAGAGGAAAGAACTCATCTTCCAGCTGCCCTAGTGATACCATGCCTGGTATACTCCAGTAACCACATGAGGATCAGACGTCAGCACAGGACCCCTTAAGCCCACCTGAGACAAGTCTCCCGATGAACAGACATATTAACCAGGCAGTCAACCCTTACTCGCGTTTAACACTAAACTACTACTACGCAGGGCCGTTCCTGACTCATTTGGCGCCCTAGCCAAAGCCTGGGCTTCGATTTTCAACTTCCTGCTCTCCCATCTAGTCCTCTGACCATGACTTCAGTGATTCTGGCATGTCTCTGGACGATATCCCATCTGTGGGTGGAGCAAAGGGGAGGGGTGGGATGGGGTGGGGTGGGGTGGAATGGTCCACTTGATGGGAAAATGCTTCGAGGCAGTGGATAATTCAAAATTGAAGAACAACTTTAGTAATCGAACACGTACGATTCAGAGAGGCGTTATTGTTTATTATATTCTTTTAAATCTTTTTCTAAATGGTCCATTATAAAAAATAGTCAATTACCCCCCCCCCTCCCCCCCAAAACAACGTCTACAGTGCCACCCCGCATTTGCCTAGTCTGCTTAATGGGCGGCACGGCCCTGCTACTCCGCAAAAAAAGTGTTGCCACCTCAAAGTCGCAACTGAGAGGGAAGCTCAATTTCCAAACGGGGGGTGGTGGCAAGGGTAGTTACAGGGTTTCCACGCACGGTCAACACCCGGGAAGGCGTAAGCCTCCGGTGAGGAAGCGGAAAGGAACAGGGGTGAGACAGCAAAGGGACATAAATGACGTATAAGGAATGTAATAAATACACAAATATTTTTTTAAAAATAAAGGGAGCGGGAAGATTGGTTTGGATTCAACAGAAGAGTGAAAACTGATCAAGATGAAAAGGCTGGATCCCGTCCGTAGGCGCCTCAAAAATCGCCGCGTGCGAGAAAGTGGACCTACAAGTGTCACCCCACTATGCCCCTAAAATGTCAAGCCACAGGGGCATAGCTTGAGCCAATGGCTTGGAATAGAAACCTCACATCCAAACGCGCCCAGATCAGTAAAACGTGCACGAGCAATTTCTGTTTCATCATTCAACATACGTTAAAATTCGACCTACCTGAACATGCTCAACATTCGCGATTACCCAGACAAAATCTAAAGATACGTGAATCTTTGGGAGAACGTGACAGGCCAACTACCCGCCCCTTTCCTTATCTGGTAGACTCTTCACTTCAGAATATGTTTTCGATACCCATGAGTGAATGAGTCCAAGCAAGCAGGAAGGTTGTCCCAATAAGTCTTGGTGTGAGGTCAACTAAGAGGATTCTGAGGACAAATTTGAAGTCTAAAACTATAAATGAAAGGGAGGCTGAGATAAAATCTAAAAAATTAACCCTTGAATGAGGTTCATCTGGGGGAATATAAATTTAACAAAAATTATAAATTCTATTCATAAGATGAACACTGATTGCAAAAGCAATTAGTGCTCACAAGGAGCGAGACACCACCATGGGGCACTCCGTCATAGGTGGTAGAGTTAAAAACAGTGAAATAACGAAACTTGGTTTCCAGCAAGCATATATCAGCAGGTGATAATTCAGATACTAAGAAGAATTCCTCCCGTTCGGGAAGAATCCCCTGACAGTTCCATTGAAGAATTACTGCCATCACTCAGATCAGTGAGAGACCAGGGTTGAGATAGTGTGGAGGGGCTCACGAACAGGTGGCGTGCGAGAACCCGTCACGGGTATTATAGAAGCCGCCTCAGAACGGTGATGCAACCCCGATTTAGAGGAGCGGGGGCCAGTATTGCGAGAACTAAGTTTGTTTCGACAGATCAGAGTGAGTGGGTCATCATTCCTAATGGAGGTTGTACAACCCAAGTCTGAAGGAAGGTCGTAAGTCGTAGTTACGCAAGATTTCAAAGGAACAGGGCAAGCAAGGGCTGCCAATGATATTTTCCCCGTTTCTCCCAGAACCAGAATAAAAAATCCCCCAAATTATAAAAAATAAACATTTAGTCAAATAAATTAAGATATAACCGAATTTACTTACCAATGGTCAATCCAAATACAATCCTCCTCTTCTGCCTCTAAAGTGATTGTTATATTACTTATTTTCAAACGTTTCATGTTAAGGAAGACGAAAAAAAGCGTTTGACCAAATTTCACCGTTTCAGCAAATTTTCTGACGAGAGAAAAGGTTTTCAAAAGTATTGTATATATATATATATATATATATATATATATATATATATATATATATATATATATATATATATATATATATATATATATATATATATATATATATATATATATATATATATATATATATATATATATATATATATATATATATATATATGTGTGTGTGTGTGTGTGTGTGTGTTTGTAAATGTGTCCAAGTATAAAACGAGCAAATCGAGGAAGAGAGAGACCATTCGAGAGAAATCATTTCGAGGAGCAGTTTCACATATCGCTCGCGGGTCATACCAATCAAGTCATTTACTCCGCATTAGGAGATAGCATTTGCGCAACTGATCTTACATCAAGGCGAGTCTTATTCATTCTTCGTACCAAAGCATGAACATTAAGAGAGTTGCATGTAAGCTTCATCAAAGATAAGCTCGTGAAATTCAGAATCGTTTAGGCACAATTCCATATTGCAAAGATAACTAGAGAAGACACCAGATTCTTCCAGTCCTAATTAATTGATTGCTCGGCTCCCGATTAGTAGTCTGAATTGTTTTTGTAATTGATCGTTTTAACAGAATTCTACCAGCTACTCTTTGTGTTTTTAGTGAATTGCTTTTCCTAGTTTTTTATGTTATTCACTTGTGAAAATATGCGTTCAACACATGCTGAAGAATGTGGTAAACACGATAGATTTGTCATTAAATCAGAAATTAGCGCAAATATGGAATTGCAAATACCATCTTTAATGGAACGTAAATCATACCAACTGCTTGAAATAGGTAGCTCTGCAGAGCTCATGCTAGCCGAGTGGATACAGCGTTGGCCTCCCAACGTTGCGGTACCGGGTTCGATTCCGAATCCCGGCTCGGCAGACACAAACGTGAGCGCACGTAGAGATCTGGCTACCGACTGGTGGACGCGCTGTGCTCACCCCGTTTTCGGGCGGGTAGATCTTACACCTTTCACCGCACACATAGCCAATCACAACACTGCTTTCTTTCCTCTCTCGCATTCACAGCACAGCACACACTCTGCTCCAAGGAATCCTGCCGATAGATATCTATATCCACATGCCTCTGACGCGGAACAGATCCCTCTCCCCCGAGGTGACAAAGGCTTCCACCTGAACGCTGTTTGGTGTCGAAACATGATACTTCCTGGCACCTCTCCCCAAGAGAAGACCGGCTCCTGGGGATCCTCCCAGTATCATGAAAAGGATTGGGGTTAACTAACTAGGTAGCTCTTTAGCTTCTCCACAAATCACTTGAGCTGGTGGTACTAAATTAGAAAAAAATTGCTTGCAATACTAGTTAATGATGACGAAAGAAAGGTTTGGGGCAATTGTTGTATCAAGTGCATTTCGCTTGGCAATCACACTATTTTCATTCTGTGGAAATTTCTTCCTTAATTGAACGTAGAGTTCGACAAGAAATTTCATTAATCAGTTGTCATTGCAAGTCATACCAGGCAAAAGTTATCATGATTTTTGTGATTACATACATTACTTGGATCAATATCTGAAAGTTTGACTCGTTGGATTACCGTTTTATCCACAAAACAACTTGGAATATTTTTATATTCAGATATAACGCGTTCGATACTCGTTCCGACTGCGTGCTTTTCCTGCACGTGTTACTCGTTAAGAACGTAGTGACCGTTCTGCATTAGGATTTTATATTTAAATGAGTTTACATATATTTTAAAATGCAATTTACGCGTTAAATTCATCTTATTTCATAATTCCCCCCGATTATTAACAATTTTTGACCAAATTGCCCCCAGATTTGGCAGCCCTGGGCAGGACCGATACACCGAGACTGCCAAAAATTAGAACTTAAACTTAAAACACACACTAGCATCGACAAATTCATTCAGTCATACACTACAACCTAACACACATACGCTTAGGCACAATCAATAACACTTGAGAAAGAAAGTAAAAAGGGGGGAGGAGATAGAGGGGAACAGGAAGAGAGTGATGCCGTTGATGCTCAGGGCAAAGAGCGTTACACTGAGGGCAGGGGGCACGCGCCTAGCATGGTCTCCTGCAGAAATATAGCTAACGGGGAACGGGACGAGACGAGCCTCCGCAGCTCCTCCCAGTTGGCCCGGAGTCCACGGCAATTCCAGTGAAGGAATATGCCCTCCAGGCCTAGCTCCGAGGAGACGCGGGGGCCCTCCTCGAACAGAAGACCCTCACGGGAATTTTTTTTTTTTTTTTTTTTTTAAGAGCTCATCTGGCGACTGCCTACTTGGGCATTAGTCGCCGTATTAAAACTGGCCTAGTTCTAGGCTACTTTAAAATGATATTAAAGAGAGAAAAAAAAAAAAAAAAAAACACCCCAAAAGGGGGAAAGGAAGCAAGCTGGTGCGTCGGGGAGAGGTCCCCCCGGCGCAGGAGCGTGCAACTAAAGAAAAAACAAAACAAACAAAAAAAAAAAAATGCAAAAAACAACAAAAAACAAAAACAAACCTTGCTTAAATAATAGGGAGAAGGCCGGCCTCCCCCAAGAAGTCAACAAGTCAGTGTGCACGAATCTGTCCCGAGCACAAGGGACAGGCGGTAGCGACCCCGCCCATCCCGGTACTGGGACAGGTATCGTGCGCGAAGATCACCCAGACTGGGACATTCGACAAGAATGTGCCGAACAGTCTGGGGGACGACGCAGTCGTTGCAATAGGGCGCAGGCGAGCGCTCCATCAGATAGCGATGCGTCACACGAGTGTGTCCGATTCGGAGACGACAGAAAGCAACCTGAAGCCGCCGCGGCATTGGGGGATAGGTCCATGGGAACAGTCGCGGCGCAATGGCACGCAACTTTAAGTTCCCCTCGACCGTCTCCCATCTTCTTTGCCAAGCAGTCCGAAGAGCTGCCCGTATTCCTGCCATGTAGTCGGTGTGAGGAAGAGCGAAACGCTGGTCCGGTCGCAGAGTCCTCGCGGACTCTTTGGCGCGCTCATTCCCCGCAATTCCTACATGTCCAGGAACCCAGCAGAAGATAATCTCGACATCTGCCCGGCTCGCCAAAACCGTGGCGTCACGGATATCGCGAACCAGGGGATGCGGAGATTCCAATGCCCCGAGAGCACTCAGGGCGCTTTGTGAGTCGCTATAGATCACAATCCGGTCTCCGAACCGGGCACGTCGCGTAATCTCCCGTACCGAGTGGTGTATTGCCACCAGCTCGGCCGTGAAGACAGACGCAGCGCCTGGTAGAGCCCCGCTGACTTCAAACAGAGGGGATACGGCGTGGAAGCCGACCCCCTCTTGGGACTTGGAGCCATCCGTATACACTGGCACGGTACCAGCGTGACACGATGTGTGCTCCAAAAAGGTCGAACGCAATACTCCCGGCGCAGTACAAGCTTTGGGAGCAGAGGCGTGGCGACAAATAGCCAAATGTGGTACCCTCCAGGGTGGCGTCCTGGGCAGAACCAGGGGCGCCACCGGCCCGAGAGCTATATCTACCTCTCGAAGGAGTTTCCTGGCCCTAAACACAAAGGGCTTAGGGTATGACTGGCGTCTCTCGGCGGCATAGGCACCATCGAGATCAGCTGCGGATGCAGTGAGAGCTGTTGGCGACTGAGGGAGGCGCCGGGCTCGCGCATACAGGCGAGTGATGCACTGCACGCGGCGCAGAGCGAGTGTCATCTCCCCAGCATCGACCAACAGGCTCTCAATGGGGGAAGTGCGGAAGGCACCGGTCGCAAGGCGAAGGCCGGTGTGGTGGATTGAATCCACCTTCCGCAATAAACGCTCGGCTGCGGATGCATAAAACTCGCATCCGTAGTCGAGCTTCGAGCGAACAAAGGATCGATAAAAAAGTAAGGCGGTAGCCCTATCAGCGCCCCAAGCGCTGAACGTCACGGAACGGAGAATGTCCATGGCGCGGGTACAAGAGACCCTAAGGCTGCGAATATGAGCCTCCCAGGTGAGGCGTCGGTCGAATACAAGACCAAGGAAACGGTGCGACTCAACCACATCCAGGCGTTCCCCATTAAGAAACAAATCTGGGTGAGGGTGAAGCCGTGGATGGCGGCAGAAGTGCACCACCTTAGTCTTGGCCAAAGAAAACCGAAACCTGTGCGCTTCGGCATAGCGAGAGACGCGGTTCAATGCCTGTTGGAGTCGACGCTCCAGAGTTGGCATCTGGGCCGCGCCAAAAGAGATCGAAAGGTCGTCCACGTAGAGCGTAGCGAGAACATCTTCTGGCAGCACCGAGGTGATGCCGTTGATGCTCAGGGCAAAGAGTGTGACACTGAGGACACTTCCCTGCGGGACACCCTCTTCCTGCTCCTTTGGGGCAGAGAGGGCTCCCCCCACCCGTACGCGGAATCGACGATCTCGCAAAAATTCAGATATAAACATTGGGAGGCGTCCCCTCGCCCCCATCGTGTGGAGAGTCTCCATGATACCGTATCGCCATGCGGTATCATAGGCCTTCTCCAGATCAAAAAACACCGTGGCGTCGTGCTGTCTACGAAGGAAAGCCTCACAGACGGCATTTTCCAGTCGGAGCAGAGCATCCGACGTGGAGTGAAACTTACGGAAGCCGCACTGTGCAGAAGACAGATGGCCTCCACTGTCCAGGAAATGGGCTAATCTAACATTTACCAATTTCTCCATCAACTTGCACACGCAAGAGGTTAGAGAGATTGGGCGGAAACCGGTCGGAGTAGAGTGATCTCTCCCCGGCTTGCGAAAGGCGAGCACAGTAGCGATTCGCCAGGAGTCTGGGAGAAGACCTTCCACCCAGATCCTGTTGAACAGATCTAACAGAAAGGCCATGCCTCGCTCACCCAGGTGTCGAAGCATGGCGTACGGGACATCGTCCGGACCATGGGCGGTGTCCGCGCACGAAGCGAGAGCGGAACGCAACTCACTCACAGTAAACTTGTCGTTGAAGGGTTCTCCGCCTCTGGAGGTAAAGTCCAGCCGGCGGCCTTCCGCGACATCACGACGTGCATTGAATGCTGGCGGAGCAGCATCACGGCTAGAGAATGCAGAGAAAGCGGTCGCTAAGGATTCCGCCACGGACGCGGGGTCCGAGATTGCGGTCCCATTCTCCTGGAGAACGGGAGGGGGGTCCTGCGAGAACTTGCCCCGAATCCTTTTGACTCGCTTCCACACCTCAGCTAAAGGGGTCTTCCCGTTAAGTGAAGACACGTATGCCCGCCAAGAAGAGCGGCGGGCGTGCTTCGAAATATACCGGAACCTAGCCCTAGCCCGACGAAATTCAGCGACAGTGAAATCGTTCGGGCGGCGCTTATAGCGCATGTAGGCATAACGCTTCTGTTTGAGGGCCGTCTCACACTCGGCCGACCACCATGGGAGTGGTCGGCGTGCAAAACAGCCAGACGTCCTAGGAATAGTAGTCAGGCCCACGGCGATAAGGTTGCCGGAGAAGAACTCAACGGCCTCATCTACCCACCTAAAATCCTCGACTGAGATAGAGAATTCAGTCATTTCCTGAAATGCAGGCCACCGCGCCCGTGCCAAGCACCACCGAGGTGGTCTCTCAGGCGGCAGTTGCCCTGAAAATGATATTTGAATGGGAAAGTGATCACTACCATGGAGGTCATCGACCACCCCCCAATCAAAATCAAGCTGTGCATCCGAAGAGCACAAAGATAGGTCAAGGCAAGAAAATGAAGCGGTTCTCGGACAGTGATGCGTAAACTCATCCACGTTTAGGACACCCATCTCAAGCTCTTCGATCAGATCGGCAAGGACTTGTCCCCTGGGATTTATGGAGTAATCTCCCCAGAGAGGATGCCTGCCGTTCAGATCTCCAAGCAAGAGATAGGGCCTCGGCAACCGTGCCACGACGCGGCGGAAGTCCCCCGCGTCGAAGTCAGCTGACGGTGGAATGTACGCAGAAATGATAGTATACCTCCTATCCAGGTGCAGCTGCACAGCCACTGCCTGTAAGGAGGTATCTAAAGAGAAAGGAAGAACGGAGACATCATGCCGGGTGTAAACCGCGCATCTCCCAGCCCGGCCGTCCCGCGGTGGTGGGGTTGCAAGACCCTTATACCCCGGGAGGGCAGGCAGTGGGCACGCGCCTAGCATGGTCTCCTGCAAAAAAATAGCTAACGGGGAACGGGACGAGGCGAGCCTCCGCAGCTCCTCCCAGTTAGCCCGGAGTCCACGGCAATTCCATTGAAGGAATATGCCCTCCAGGCCTAGCTCGGAGGAGACGCGGGGGCCCTCCTCGAATTGAAGACCCTCACGGGAATGGCCGTACGCTTCCCGGGGGCAGAACCCCGGGCGCTGTTGGCCGGACAAAGCGCTGGAGGCGCTGTCGCCTTCGAAGACTTATTGGGGGAGGTTGACCTCGCCATGCGAGTCTTTTCCTCCCTCCGCCTCGAAACCTTAGGCGGGCGCTGCGGCTTCGGAGGCGGGGGGCCCTCTTTTCGAGGAACCACCGTCTCCGAGCCACTCGCTCCACCTCGTGGCGTGGGCGAAGGAGCCGAAGCTCCTTTGTTGCTGTCCTCCTTTCGGGGGACAGCTTTAGGAACCCCCGAAGATGGCCTAGCGACCATCTTCAGGGGTGTTGCCTCCTGTGAGTCTAACGACTCGGTGGAGGCGCGTGGCCGTTTCGCCTTACGGGAAACGGTCACGCTGGGGGAAGAGGGGGGAGCCCTGGTTTTAGCCGGGCCTGGGTGTGAACCCTTTTTGCCGCCAGCTCTACCAGGGGAGCGCCCGGGTGTAGTAGAGCCCGCAGAAGGGCTCCGAATGGGCGCGGAAACAACCGTGCTCGTTGGCCTGGATGGGCCAGGAGCAGAGGGTGCCTTTCGAACTACTGAGGCATATGACGTCCCAGGCAGAGCTGGGCGCGCCAGGACCAAGTCCTTAGCCTCGCGGAATGAGAGTCTATCCTGGGCCTGAACGGCCAGGATTTCTTTCTCCAGGAGATATGCACCACATTGCTTCGAAGAAGCAGGGTGCGGCTCTCCGCAATTGACACACTTGGCCACACACGATTTGGACTTATCGTGTGCGACCTTGGAGCAATTTACACAGACTTCGGGTGACCCCGACTTTGCACGTCTACATGAGCGATTCGTATGGCCGAAGCGGTGACAGTAATAGCACCGCCGCGGCAGTGGCACGAATGCCTTCACGCGGTAGCGGTACCAACCGGCACGCACCGACTCAGGGAGCTTGTCACAGTCGAACGTGACGAAGAGTGTAGGGGTGGGTCTCGAAGCCCCTCCCTGTTTTCTCATCACACGTTCGACCTTGACCGCCCCATGGTCGGCCAGCTCTAGGGTGATGTCCTCAATGGAGTAGTCAACGAGTTCCCTCGCATAAACTACTCCTTTCACAAAGTTCATGGTAGAGTGCGGCGTCACACTCACCGGGGTGCCATGAAGTGTCCGAAGAGCACTTATCTTGGCCGCCTCGGCGGGATTCGCCAGAAGGCTGCCGTCCGAGAAACGGGTCACCTTCGGCTCTCTACCAATTGCACTAGCTAATCCTCTCCTCTGATGGATCATGTTGCCCTTAGACAACATGGTGCCATCAGTGGAGCGAATGACGAGGAAGCGTTTGAAGCCAGCGGGCTCGAAAACGCCAGGTAACCTCTGAATGAGGGGCCCCGATGTCATCGAGGCTCCGCCCTGTGCATTCTTCGTCTTAGTCTTGGTCAGGAGCTCCGCACACGAGGGGGTAGAGGGGCCGGATTTGCCGATCTTGGCTTGGTCGCCTACCAAAGTGGCAGCAGACCCATCCGTCCCCGCAGATGGAGAGGAGCCCCGAGTCTTTTTCGTCTTTCTCTTCTTTTTAGGAGAGGAGGGCGGGGAATGAACCCGCTTCTCACCCCCGCCGGTAGAAGCCCCCAGGCCAGATGGACCGGCCTCAGCCAGGTCCTTCTCTGAAATGGAGAAGGTCCCGGTTGGCGCAGGGGATTCATCCGGAGGAGATCCCCCCCCTCCTTGTCCTGCCTGAGAATCCACAGCCGTTTGATGAGGACCTTGCATAGGGGCGGATTCGGGTTCGGTGCTTGGCGCCAAGCCCGGATTCCCCCCCATGGAAGGCGCTACCGTCTGAGGCTGGTTTTCCTCAAGGACCATGTCTATCACAGGAGGGGCCTCCAGTTGGCCATCCCCTCCCAGGACATCGCAGGTCCCCTTGGCAGCGTCATAAGTCTTTAGTGGGGAGGCACAGGCCTTGACCCCGGCAAGGTTTAATATTTTTGCCAGCAGGTCTTTTGAGGGAAGCGACCGAAGGGGCCTGGCTTCCCTCTCCCCCCTAAGGGGGTTTGCCCTACCGAGCCGCTTGTACGAGGGGCGGTCGGCAATGGGCTGCCTGCTGGCTTTCTTGGCAGTCCCCTTAGAAAGCATAGGAGGGACTGCCGCTGGAGATAGGGAGGTGCCCGAAAACACCTCCAGAGAAGGGGGTGAGGGGGAGTCCCCTACACCCGTAGGCGTAGGAGAGGAGTAAGCCTCCTCTCCGGTTAAAGAGGTATGGAGGGTCCCCTGCGCAAGCACAGGGGGGGGGGACCTCCATCTTTTCTGTGGAGCTGCACGAGGGCGGCTCCGTTGTTGTTATAGGGGGAATTAAGGGGAGATGTTTTTTTGTTTCATCATTGGGCATGGTGACCCTCTTTGTTTTACGGGACGCAATCGCTCACCACCTCTTGCAGTAGCCCGCACTGCAAGAGGTGCTTACAGGCCCAGCAGAGCCAGGCGCCGCCATTTGGGACCACCCCTCCCGCCTGGTGGCCTGGCAGTCCTTCGGCATGGCGGCTCCACCTTGAACACGGCGTAAAACGGATAGATTTTGAAGACGAGAGGAAAAGGGATGTGAGGAAGGTATGGGTGGGGATGAAGCAGGTTGTTAAAAGCCAACCACCCCAGACCGGAGCTCAGGGGTTAGGGGACATTGTCCCCTCCCCCCTCAGCCCCGATCCGGGACGATTGGCTGAGAAGAAGGTCAGCTTCTACCCTGTGAAATTAGAGGCTGACCAGAGAAAGTTCTGGGAGAGGTTGTATGAAAAGCGACGAGGTAGGATAGGAATACAGGCTATCTGAAGGAAGGAAGAGAGGCTAAGCTGGGGCCGGACGGGGCGCTGGATCCCGTCAGCACGAAGGCCAGGACGGCAAATCGCCGCGCCCCTTACGGGGCCCTCACGGGAATGGCCGTACGCTTCCCGGAGTCAGAACCCCGGGCGCTGTTGGCCGGACAAAGCGCTGCCGCCTTCGAGGAATTATTGGGGGAGGTTGGGCTCGCCATGTGAGTCTTTTCCTCCCTCCGCCTCGAAATCTTAGGCGGGCGTTGCGGTTTCGGAGGCGGGGGGCCCTCTTTTCGAGGAACCACCGTCTCCGAGCCACTCGCTCCACCACTAGGCGTGGGCGAAGGAGCCGAAGATCCTTTGTTGCTGTCCTCCTTTCGGGGGACAGCTTTATTACCCCCGAAGATGGCCTAGCGACCAACTTCAGGGGTGTTGCCTCCTGTGAGTCTAAAGACTCGGTGGAGGCAGGTGGCCGTTTCGCCTTACGGGAAACGGTCACGCTGGGGGAAGAGGGGGGAGCCCTGGTTTTAGCCGGGGCTGGGTATGAACCCTTTTTGCCGCCATCTGACCAGGGGAGTGACCGGGTTGAGTAGAGCCCGCAGAAGGGCTCCTAATAGGCGATGAAACAACCGTGCTCGTTGGCCTGGATGGGCCAGGAGCAGAGGGTGCCTTTCTAACTATTGAGGCATATGACGTCCCAGGCAGAGCCGGGCGCGCCAGGACCAAGTCCTTAGCCTCGCGGAATGAAAGTCGATCCTGGGCCTGAACGGCCAGGATTTCTTTCTCAAGGAGATATGCACCACATGGCTTCGAAGAAGCGGGGTGCGGCTCTCGACAATTGACACACTTGGCCACACACGATTTAGACATCGTGTGCGGCTTGGAGTAATTTACACAAACTTCGGATGACCCCGACTTTGCACGTCTGCAAGAACGATTCGTATGGCCGAAGCGGTGACAGTAATAGCACCGCCGTAGCAGTGGCACGAATGCCTTCACGTGGTAGCGGTACCAACCGGCACGCACCGACTCAGGGAGCTTGTCACAGTCGAACGTGACGAAGAGTGTAGGGGTGGGTCTCGAGGACCCTCCCTGTTTTCTCATCACACGTTCGACCTTGACCGCCCCATGGTCAGCCAGCTCTAAGGTGATGTCCTCAATGGAGTAGTCAACGAGTTCATTCGCATAAACTACTTCTTTCACAAAATTCATGGTAGAGTGCGGCGTCACACTCACCGGGGTGCCATGAAGTGCCCGAAGAGCACTTATCTTTGCCGCCTCGGCGGGATTCGCCGCATTTACCAGAAGGCTTCCGTCCGAGAAACGGGTCACCTTCGGCTCTCTACCAATTGCACTAGTAAATCCTCTCCTCTGATGGATCATGTTGCCCTTGGCCAACATGGTGCCATTAGTGGAGCGAATAACGAGGAAGCGTTTGAAGCCAGCGGGCTCGAAAACGCCAGGTAACCTCTAAATGAGGGGCCCCGATATAATCGAGGCTCCGCCCTGTGCACTTTTGGTCTTTGTCATAGTCAGGGGCTCCGCGCCCGTGGGTGCAGAGGGGCAGGATGTGCCAATCTTGGCTTGGTCGCTTGCCAAAGTGGCAACAGACCTATCCATCCCCGCGGTTGAAGAGGAGCCCCGAGTCTTCTTAGTCTTTTTTTCTGTTCTTCTTTTTAGGAGAGGAGGGCGGGGAATGAACCCGCTTCTCACCTCCGCCGGAAGAAGCCTCTTTTCCAGATGGACCAGCCTCAGCCAGGTCCCTCTCCGAAATGGAGAAGGTCCTGGTGGTCGCAGGGGCACCGGTTGGAGGAGATCCCTCCCCTCCTTGTACTGCCTCGGAGCCCTCAGCCGTTTGAGGACCTTGCATAGGGGCGGATTCGGGTTCGGTGCTTGGCGCCGAGCCCGGATTCTCCCCCATAGAAGTCCCTACCGTCTGAGGCTGGGTTTCCTCAAGGACCATGTCTATCACAGGAGGAGTCTCCAGTTGGCCATCCCCTCCCAGGACATTGCAGATCCCCTTGGCAGCGTCACCAGTCTTGTGTGGGGAGGCACAGGCCTTGACCCCGGCAAGGTTTAATATTCTTGCCAGCAGGTCTTTTGAGGGAAGCGACCGAAGGGGCCTGGCTTCCCTCTCACCCCTAAGGGGGTTTGCCCTACCGAGCCGCTTCAACGAGGGGCGGTCGGCAATGGGCTGTCTGCTGACTTTCTTGGCAGTCCCCTTGGAAAGAAAAGAGGGCACTGCCGCTGGAAAAAGGGAGGTGCCCGAAAGCACCTCCAGAGAAGGCGGTGAGGGGGAGTCCCCTACACCCGTAGGCGTAGGAGAGGAGTAAGCCTCCTCTCTGGTTAAAGAAGTAATGGAGGGTCCCCTGCGCAAGCACAGGGAGGGGGGGGGGGATTTTTTCGGTGGAGCTGCCCGAGGGCGGCTCCGTTGATGAGCAAGGGGGAATTAAGGGAAAATTTTAATCTTTTACATCATTGGGCATGGTGACCCTAAATTTTATGCGGGACGCAATAGCTCACCACCTCTCACAGTTGCCCGCACTGCAGGAGGTGCTTACAGGCCTGGCAGTCCATCGGCATGGCTGCTCCAACTTGAACACGGCGTAAAAAGATAGAATGTGAAGAGGAGAGGAAAAAGGATGTGAGGAAGGTATGGGTAGGGATGAAGCAGGTTGTTAAAATACCCTCATCACAAAACAGAGCTCAGGGGTTAGGGAACGTTGTCCGCTCCCCCCTCAGCCCCGATCCGGTAGAGTTATCTTGAAAAGGAGGTCAGCATCTAACCTGTAAAATTAGAGGCTGACCAGAGAAAGTTGTGGCAGAGGTTGTATGAAAAGCGACGAAGTAAGGGAGAAATACACGCTAAGCTGGGGCCGGACGGAGGGCTGGATCCCGTCAGCACGGAGGCCATGATGGCAAATCGCCGCGCCCCTTACCGGGCGTGGTGGTGGGGTCGCAAAACCCTTATACCCCGAGAAGGTGGGCAGGGGGCATGCACCCAGCATGGTCCCCTG
The DNA here is from genome assembly GCA_963969495.1 of Ceratothoa steindachneri. Classification (NCBI taxonomy): domain Eukaryota; kingdom Metazoa; phylum Arthropoda; class Malacostraca; order Isopoda; family Cymothoidae; genus Ceratothoa; species Ceratothoa steindachneri. The sequence continues at coordinate 163,218,514 of OZ018324.1, read as the reverse complement.
CAAAAAGATAGATAACGGGCAACGGGGACGAGGCTCCGCAGCTCCTCCCAGTTGGCCCGGAGTCCACGGCAATTTCATTGAAGGAATATGCCCTCCAGGACTAGCTCCGAGGAGACGCGGGGGCCCTCTTCGAAGAGAAGACCCTCACTGGAATGGCCGTACGCTTCCCCTGAGGCAGAACCCCGGGCGCTGTCGCCTTCGAAGACTTATTTGGGGAGGTTGGGCTCGCTATGTGAATATTTTCCTCCCTCCGCCTCGAAACCTTAGGGCGGCGTTGCGGTTTCGGAGGCGAGGGGCCCTCTTTTCGAGGAACCACCGTCTCCGAGCCACTCGCTCCACCACTAGGCGTGGGCGAAGGAGCCGAAGCTACTTTCTTGCTGCCCTCCTTTCGGGGCACAGCTTTAGGAACCACCGAAGATGGCCTGGCGACCAACTTCAGGGGTTTTGCCTCCTGTGAGTCTAACGACTCTGTGGAGGCGCGTGGTCGTTTCGCCTTACGGGAAACGGTCACACTGGGGGAATGGGGGGAGTCCTGGTGTTAGCCGGGGCTAAGAAAGAGGGTGTCTTTCTTAGCATTCAGCGACTCAGGGAGCTTGTCACAGTCGAATGTGACGAAGCGTGTGGTGGTGGGTCTCGATGCCCCTCCCTGTTTTCTCATCGTAAGTTCGCCCTTGACCGCCCCGTGGTCGGCCAGCTCTAGAGTTATATCTTTTATGGAGTAGTCCACGAGTTCCCTCGCATAATCTCCTTTCACAAAGTTCATGGTAGAGTGCGGCGTCACACTCATCGGGGTGCCATCAAGTGTTCGAAGAGCACTTATCTTGGCCGCCTCGGAGGGATCCGACGCATTCGCCAGAAGGCTCCCGACCGAGACACGAGTCACCTTCAGCTCTCTACCAATCACACTAGCTAAAGCTCTCCTTCGATGGATCCTGTTGCCCCTAACCAACATGGTGCCATCAGTGAAGCGAATAACTATGAAGCGTTTGAAGCCAGCGGGCTCGAAAACGCCGGGTAATCTCTGAATGAGGGGCCCCGATATAATCGAGGCTCCGCTCTGTGCACTTTTGGTGCGCAGATCGCACCAAAGGGGATTCTTCTTCAAGAGCCACAATATTGAGGCACACGGGGCGGTAATATTTCTTCAGCATATTGATGTGGAAAACCTTATCTCCTGAGGGGTTCGAATCAGGTATTCCACTGGTCCTTTTACTTCTAGAATGGTTCAGCGGTTTGTTACTTTCCGTGGAAGGTATCAACAGCACTCCTCGCCATGCTTATAACTTCTTTCCTTCGCTTTTAAATCGAAATAAGTCGGATACTTTTCCAAATTTACCTTAGCATTTTGGTATGCACTCTTGGCACATATCTCTAGGCAAACTCAGAGGTCTAGGAGGTACGAATAGGAGGAGTGTATTTCGCTATCCAGACGGGTATTAGTAAAAAGTTCAGTTAAAATGGTAAGGGGGCCTCAAACATTACGGCCATACAGTAATTCGAATGGGGCGAATCCTAGGGTCCTATGGAGGATTTCATGACACCCAAACAGTGCCATCTGTATATAGCGGTGCCATTCTCGGGGGTGATCTATACAGAGCTTTCTGAGGATTGATTTCAAGGTACCATTTAGTTTTTAGCAAACTCCGTTTGCAGCTGAGTGGTAAGGGGTTGTAATCCGAAGTTTTAACATGAGGAGCTTGCCAACATACTCCATAAGCTCGGAGGTAAATTGTCTTCCTCGATCAGACAATACCTCTTTCGGAATTCCTACCCAAGAGAAAATGGAAATGAAGGCTTCGGCGCAAGAAACGCTTTCAATGCGCTTAAGGGGAACGGGTAGCGAAGTCTATCAAAGTGAGAACGTAACTGTGTCCTTCACTAGACGGGGGATGAATAGGGCCAATAAGGTTAATGGCCACACAAGAAAAGGATTCCGAGATGATCGGGCTTTTCTGAAGGGGGGGGGGGCTGGCGGACGCGCCCCCTTGATGATGTCCTTTGGCAGGCATCGCATGATTTGCAGTAATCTGCAATTTTTCTGGTCGCACCCGGCCAATAAAAATACTTAGAAACCCTCTGAGCGGTTTTGTTATGACTAAAATGAGCGGAAAATAGACTATCGTAAGATGTGGAGGACTTGGGGGACGTGAGAGTGAGGAACACACAAGGAGTGTGATTCAGTTTCGATACAAAAACTAATCCTTGACGAGGTAGGAGACCCTTTTTTCCACCACGGATAGATTCTTGCTCATGAGTCCTGGCTTTCTCCCAAAGGGGGAGGAGAGTTGCGTACTCCTTCTGGGCGCGGGCAAAATCCTCGTTCTCGAGGGCCTCAACTTCCGGATCGACGAGAGTTTCCAGGAGAACGAGTTCCTGGGAAGCCTTGGCGGCCTGGGCACGCGTGACTACGGGTTGTGCCACCGGGTTACTTGTAATCAGAGGGCTCTGACCAATCAGTACAGCGCAAAACTTTATTGGGGCTGCTACCACTTCGGCCCAACCAGTCAAATACTCACATTCGATGTGGCATTTTACAATAGGGAAACGATTCGCTCGGCCGAGGTAGTCGTGGACCACGGCGAACTTTTGGTGGTCAGGGTCGACCAGGCGAAGTAAATCCTCGGACCGCACGATGCATGTGCACCCAATGTCACGTACAAGGGTGGACACACGGCATGCGTTTACGGCTCCATTCTTAAATTTAAGAACATCGGGGGAGCTCTTATTGAAGAGAAAATTTACTTGGCGATCGTGGTTGTTGGTCGACGAGAGAGACGTAAGGGTGTCCTGGAGAGACGGGCGAGGAGCAGGAGCGGCACTAACTTGGTGTACTTGATGAGAGGACACGCTTCTGAATTGGGAATTTTGAGGACATTTCGTACGTACGTGTCCTTCCGTTCCGCACGTAAAACAGATTATCTGCCTTCTGGAGAATGACAACGCGGGGGCAGTAGTAATTATGAGCTTGATATCTCTTTGCTCCGAAGAAGGAGGTTTCTGGGTTTGCGAGGGGCCTTGAACTTTCACAAGTTTAGGGGTATTTCTTGGAGGGGGCCTGGAGTTATTAACCTTAAACTCGGGAATAGACGGTAAGATGCTTATTATTAACCTTGGGGTACAAGTTATGGCTACTTGCATAACCATCAGCCTCTTCGGGGTATTCCTTAAACGTAGGGCAGCGCTTGTCTTTAACGAAGGCACGGATTTCGTGGGTTAGGAAAACTAAAAATTGATCTTTTAAGATGAAGTCCATAAGGGACTCGTACTCGGGGGGGGGGGGGGGGGGAAACTTTACACGCATCTAACCAAAATTGGAGGTGTTTCTGGAGGGTGTACCCGAAATAGCGAAAGGCCTGACCGGGTCGGATCTTTTCGTGACGGAAACGAGCACGCTAGAAGTCTCGGGTCATATTGACGGCAGCTAAGAGTTCGGACTTGAGAGTAGAGTAGTCCACAGTGGACTCTGAGGGAAGGGAAGGGAAATAAATATGTCCATCAACTGCAGGGTGTCTATTTGTTTGGTGATTTTGAATTCAAGGACAACTTAAAAAATAATCAAGGACGGATTTTAGCCAATTTTTTTTCATTAAATAAAAAAGTGCAATAAACATTAAGGAACATTGATGAAGGTGAGGTATTTAAGGGAAAAATGGGTTATAAGAAAAACAACCAAAATCAACTCACCAGTGCAAAAAACAAACAAGAACGAGGTATCTAAGGGACAGTCACAGAAGTATTGCGAGCATCCATCATAAAATACAATGCATACAAAGCATATATACGAGGGGAGGTCAATAAGTTTTGCGAATCGGCAGGGCAAAACAGAGGAAGGGGGATGGCTGTTTGTGGGGGTGTTAGGAGAAGTTATGACAAGTCAGGACCTGCGGCCGCACGCTCCTGCCGTGTCTATTTAAGCAGTAGCTGATCGCAGATCGTCAGTCACAAAATTTTCAACAATGGACAAGGTTGAGCACCGCGCAGTGATCAAACTTTTGACCAAGGAAGGCAAGAATGCAAGAGAGATCCATGAACGCATGGTTGCAGAGTACACCGACACCTCCCCTTGCTCGCTGGAATAGGGAGTTCCGCCATGGTCGTGAGTCTCTTGAAGATGACCCCCGTCCAGGACGCCCGTCAGACGTGACCAACGAGGAGAATGGGGCCACTGTGGAGAGGATGATCTTCGAAAATCGACGAGTGAAGGTCGAAGAAATCGAGCGACAACTTGGAATATCACATGGAAGTGTTATCAACATCATCCACGACAATTTGGCCATGACCAAGGTCTCTGCCCGTTGGGTCCATAGAAACCTCACGCCTCATGATCGACTTCAACGTCGTCAAAGTCCACAAGCTACCCTGCGCGAGTGCGGATTCAAGGAGCTCAACCATTCCCCCTACAGTCCAGATCTGGCCCCCAGTGACTACTTTTTATTCCGCCAGCTCAAGGCTGTACTACGTGGACGCCGGTTTGGGGACGAGGAAGATGTCCGGCTCGCCGTCCAGGAGTGGATTGAACAGCAGTCGGGAGATTTCTGGTTGTCGGGAATTCGAAGCCTCAGGTACAAGTGGCGCAAATGCATTGAAGTCGAGGGTAGTTATATTGAAAAATAATAAAACACTTTTCCTCATATCTCGTTTCCTTATATCAGAATTTCAAAACTTATTGACCGCCCCTCGTATGTTCACTCACATTAGTGAGTAGATTAAAGATTAACTTAAATATTACTATTTTCCTAATAGACATTAAAAAGTATATAAATAGGGAATTTGAAAATCATTTGAACAATCGCCCAATGATTTATTTTTTAAATTCAAGGACCATCTACCTTTTTCATCAAATTCAAGGACTTTTCAAGGATTTCAAGGGCAGTAGACACCCTGAACTGGGAGTAATTTGGCGACACCATCTACCTCGATGTTCCAATTGATTACAGCTTAATTCCAGTTCACGCTACCTTATTCTCTCACGCCCTTCCATTTCTGCTTTGTTCTTTTCCATCTCTCGTTGTTCTCTTAGTTCTTGTTCCTTCGCTATTCTCTCTCAATTCTCTTCTTCCTGGATATGTTAATTCTCGGCCCAACGATTCTCCTTGACTCTTGAAACGGTCAAACGAAGACATCTTATTGGCTTACTTGGGAGAACCTAAAACGCTAACAGTGCTATATTAACGTAATAAAATTTCTCGGCAATATACGTGAAGCTTAACTTTCCCCAAAATTAGATATTCAAAAATATCCCACTGAAATTCGTCCTACACGGTTAGGACGGGTTAATCTTTCTAATCCGGCTGGGAATCCACATACACAACCATTGGGTCCCAACTAATAATCTAAATAGTTAAATAGAATAATGTTCCACTTATCTAAAAGTAACCTTGAACGTACTTCAGCCAAAAGAGAAAAATAAAAACTTCAATAATGGGAGGGAACTACTAAACACTCAAAGGGGATGTAAATCAACTATAACTCATTTACTATATAATACCTCACACACTTGATAGCAGTTTTTATAATATAGAATATATATATATAAAATATATGTGGTACATCACTCCTATATTATGTCGGGGCAGGGACTTAATCACCTACTGCAACGGCGCGAACCGTTTAAGGACTGTTCGCAGGGATTAACGATCGACCAGGAGGTCAAACTCGAGGCGTTGGGTTTCAAATCATTAACAATCAGGGAGATTGCATAAATGGTTGGCGAGATTTACTTAAATAGGCCGAGTATCGTTCAAGATTATTTAAAGATGACAACAAAAATATAACTTCATTTACAAATGTCAAAAATAAAAATAGGCAAAGGAATTAATTATTTAAATGAGTGAACTTAAGGTGGAAATGGGGAATTGGAGAATGGAGCGAGAAAGCTCCAGACATTTTAATCCTTGGTGCGGTCGCAAAAAGTCATCTTTTAGCGGCGAGGCGCGAAAAACAAAGCGGCCCGTTCTCTCTTTGTCGCCGGGGAAAGGCTCTTGACAAATTCGCAGGATATTTCCCCAATACGCCGAGTCGACACTTCTCGAACAGGAAGTGACGTTTTCCATGGCGGGATAAGAAAACAACAATCTCACGTGTTCTCCAAATAACGTGAGAAAGAATTACGTCAAAGGTTATTCTCTTACACTACACTTCGCAATCAGCTCTAATAGAGCGGGCTGAGCGCCATCTCCAACGACAAGGCAGGAGCACTCTCGTGATGAGCCTCTGGAAACACCGCGAGCGTAGCGGGGGTTAGTGCATTTTTTTTTTTTTAATTAAGGGGCTATCTGGCGACTGCCGACTTAGGCATTAGTCGCCGTAAACAAACAGCCTAGTTCTAGGCTACTTTAAAAATTAAACAGGAAACAATAAAAAGAAATAACAATAAAAAAGCAATAACAAAAACAACAACAACAATTAAACTGGGTTAAATGAAAGGGAGAAGGCCAGCCTCCCCCAAAAAGTCAATAAGTCAACTAGTCATGGTGCACGCACTCGTCCCAAGTACAATGGACAGGCGGTAGCGACCCCGCCCATCCCGGTACCGGGACAGGTATCGTGCGCGAAGATCACCCAGACTGGGACATTCGGCAAGAATGTGCCGAACAGTCTGGGGGACGACGCAGTCGTTGCAATAGGGCGCAGGCGAGCGCTCCATCAAGTAGCGATGCGTCACACGAGTGTGTCCGATTCGAAGACGACAGAAAGCAACCTGAAGCCGCCGCGGCATTGGGGGATAGGTCCATGGGAACAGTCGCGGCGCAATGGCACGCAACTTTAAGTTCCCCTCGACCGTCTCCCATCTTCTTTGCCAAGCAGTCCGAAGAGCTGCCCGTATTCCTGCCATGTAGTCTGTGTGAGGAAGAGCGAAACGCTGGTCCGGTCGCAGAGTCCACGCGGACTCTTTGGCGCCCTCATTCCCCGCAATTCCTACATGTCCAGGAACCCAGCAGAAGATAATCTCGACATCTGCCCGGCTCGCCAAAACCGTGGCGTCACGGATTTCGCGAACCAGGGGATGCGGAGATTCCAATGCTCCGAGAGCACTCAGGGCGCTTTGTGAGTCGCTATAGATCACAATCCGGTCTCCGAACCGGGCACGTCGGGTAATCTCCCGTACCGAGTGGTGTATTGCCACCAGCTCGGCCGTGAAGACAGACGCAGCGCCTGGTAGAGCCCCGCTGACTTCAAACAGAGGGGATACGGCGTGGAAGCCGACCCCCTCTTGGGACTTGGAGCCATCCGTATACACTGGCACGGTACCAGCGTGACACGATGTGTGCTCCAAAAAGGTCGAACGCAATACTCCCTGCGCAGTACAAGCTTTGGGAGCAGAGGCGTGACGACAAATAGCCAAATGTGGTACCCTCCAGGGTGGCGTCCTGGGCAGAACCAGGGGCGCCACCGGCCCGAGAGCTATATCTACCTCTCGAAGGAGTTTCCTGGCCCTAAACCCAAAGGGCTTAGGGTATGACTGGCGTCTCTCGGCGGCATAGGCACCATCGAGATCAGCTGCGGATGCAGTGAGAGCTGTTGGCGACTGAGGGAGGCGCCGGGCTCGCGCGTACAGGCGAGTGATGCACTGCACGCGGCGCAGAGCGAGTGGCATCTCCCCAGCAGGCTCTCAATGGGGAAAGTGCGGAAGGCACCGGTCGCAAGGCGAAGGCCGGTGTGGTGGATCGAATCCACCTTCCGCAATAAACGCTCGGCTGCGGATGCATAAAACTCGCATCCGTAGTCGAGCTTCGAGCGAACAAAGGATCGATAAAAAAGTAAGGCGGTAGCCCTATCAGCGCCCCAAGCGCTGAACGTCACGGAACGGAGAATGTCCATGGCGCGGGTACAAGAGACCCTAAGGCTGCGAATATGAGCCTCCCAGGTGAGGCGTCGGTCGAATACAAGACCAAGGAAACGGTGCGACTCAACCACATCCAGGCGCACCCCATTAAGAAACAAATCTGGGTCGGGGTGAAGCCGTGGATGGCGGACGAAGTGCACCACCTTAGTCTAGGCCAAAGAAAACCGAAACCTGTGCGCTTCGGCATAGCGAGAGACGCGGTTCAATGCCTGTTGGAGTCGACGCTCCAGAGTTGGCATCTGGGCCGCGCCAAAAGAGATTGAAAGGTCGTCCACGTAGAGCGTAGCGATAACATCTTCCGGCAGCACCGAGGTGATGCCGTTGATGCTCAGGGCAAAGAGTGTGACACTTAGGACACTTCCCTGCGGGACACCCTCTTCCTGCTCCTTTGGGCCGGAGAGGGCTCCCCCCACCCGTACGCGGAATCGACGATCTCGCAAAAATTCAGATATAAACATTGGGAGGCGTCCCCTCGCCCCCATCGTGTGGAGAGTCTCCATGATACCGTATCGCCATGCGGTATCATAGGCCTTCTCCAGATCAAAAAACACTGTGGCGTAGTGCTGTCTACGAAGGAAAGCCTCGCAGACGGCATTTTCCAGTCGGAGCAGAGCATCCGACGTGGAGTGGAACTTACGGAAGCCGCACTGTGCAGAAGACAGATGGCCTCCGCTGTCCAGAAAATAGGCTAATCTAACATTTACCAATTTCTCCATCAACTTGCACACGCAAGAGGTTAGAGAGATTGGGCGGAAACCAGTCGGAGTAGAGTGATCTCTCCCCGGCTTGCGAAAGGCGAGCACAGTAGCGATTCGCCAGGAGTCTGGGAGAAGACCTTCCACCCAGATCCTGTTGAACAAATCTAACAGAAAGGCCATGCCTCGCTCACCCAGGTGTCGAAGCATGGCGTACGGGACATCGTCCGGACCATGGGCGGTGTCCGCGCACGAAGCGAGAGCGGAACGCAACTCACTCACAGTAGACTTGTCGTTGAAGGGTTCTCCGCCTCTGGAGGTAAAGTCCAGCCGGCGACCTTCCGCGACATCACGACGTGCATTGAATGCTGGCGGAGCAGCATCACGGCTAGAGAATGCGGAAAAAGCGGTCGCTAAGGATTCCGCCACGGACGCGGGGTCCGAGATTGCGGTCCCATTCTCCTGGAGAACGGGAGGGGGGTCCTGCGAGAACTTGCCCCGAATCCTTTTGACTCGCTTCCACACCTCAGCTAAAGGGGTCTTCCCGTTAAGTGAAGACACGTATGCCCGCCAAGAAGAGCGGCGGGCGTGCTTCGAAATATACCGGAACCTAGCCCTAGCCCGACGAAATTCAGCGATAGTGAAATCGTTCGGGCGGCGCTTATAGCGCATGTAGGCATAACGCTTCTGTTTGAGGGCCGTCTCACACTCGGCCGACCACCATGGGAGTGGTCGGCGTGCAAAACGGCCAGACGTCCTAGGAATAGTAGTCAGGCCCACGGCGATGAGGTTGCCGGAGAAGAACTCAACGGCTTCATCTACCGACCTAAACTCCTCGACTGAGATAGAGAATTCAGTCATTTCCTGAAATGCAGGCCACCGCGCCCGCGCCAAGCACCACCGAGGTGGTCTCTCAGGCGGCAGTTGCCCTGAAAATGATATTTGAATGGGAAAGTGATCACTACCATGGAGGTCATCGACCACCCCCCAATCAAAATCAGGCTGTGCATCCGAAGAGCACAAAGATAGGTCAAGGCAAGAAAATGAAGCGGTTCTCGGACAGTGATGCGTAAACTCATCCACGTTTAGGACACCCATCTCAAGCTCTTCGATCAGATCGGCAAGGACTTGTCCCCTGGGATTTCTGGTGTAATCTCCCCAGAGAGGATGCCTGCCGTTCAGATCTCCAAGCAAGAGATAGGGCCTCGGCAACCGTGCCACGACGCGGCGAAAGTCCCCCGCGTCGAAGTCAGCTGACGGTGGAATGTACGCAGAAATGATAGTATACCTCCTATCCAGGTGCAGCTGTACAGCCACTGCCTGAAAGGAGGTATCTAAAGAGAAAGGAAGAACGGAGACATCATGCCGGGTGTAAACCGCGCATCCCGCGGTGGTGGGGTCGCAAGACCCTTATACCCCGGGAGGGCAGGCAGGAGGCACGCGCCTAGCATGGTCTCCTGCAAAAAAATAGCTAACGGGGAACGGGACGAGGCGAGCCTCCGCAGCTCCTCCCAGTTGGCCCCGAGTCCACGGCAATTCCATTGAAGGAATATGCCCTCCAGGCCTAGCTTGGAGGAGACGCGGGGGCCCTCCTCGAATTGAAGACCCTCACGGGAATAGCCGTACGCTTCCCGGGGGCAGAACCCGGGCGCTGTCGCCTTCGAGGTCTTATTGGGGGAGGTTGGGCTCGCCATGCGAGTCTTTTCCTCCCTCCGCCTCGAAACCTTAGGCGGGCGCTGCGGCTTCGGAGGCGGGGAGGCCTCTTTTCGAGGAACCACCGTCTCCGAGCCACTCGCTCCACCTCGGGGCGTGGGCGAAGGAGCCGAAGCTCCTTTCGGGGGACAGCTTTAGGAACCCCCGAAGATGGCCTAGCGACCATCTTCAGGGGTGTTGCCTCCTGTGAGTCTAACGACTCGGTGGAGGCGCGTGGCCGTTTCGCCTTGCGGGAAACGGTCACGCTGGGGGAAGAGGGGGGAGCCCTGGTTTTAGCCGGGGCTGGGTATGAACCCTTTTTGCCGCCAGCTTTACCAGGGGAGCGCCCGGGTTGGGTAGAGCCGGCAGAAGGGCTCCGAATGGGCGCGGAAACAACCATGCTCGTTGGCCTGGATGGGCCAGGAGCAGAGGGTGCCTTTCGAACTACTGAGGCATATGACGTCCCAGGCAGAGCTGGGCGCGCCAGGACCAAGTCCTTAGCCTCGCGGAATGAGAGTCTATCCTGGGCCTGAACGGCCAGGATTTCTTTCTCCAGGAGATATACACCACATTGCTTCGAAGAAGCAGGGTGCGGCTCTCCGCAATTGACACACTTGGCCACACACGATTTGGACTTATCGTGTGCGACCTTGGAGCAATTTACACAGACTTCGGGTGACCCCGACTTTGCACGTCTACATGAGCGATTCGTATGGCCGAAGCGGTGACAGTAATAGCACCGCCGCGGCAGTGGCACGAATGCCTTCACGCGGTAGCGGTACCAACCGGCACGCACCGACTCAGGGAGCTTGTCACAGTCGAACGTGACGAAGAGTGTAGGGGTGGGTCTCGAAGCCCCTCCCTGTTTTCTCATCACACGTTCGACCTTGACCGCCCCATGGTCGGCCAGCTCTAGGGTGATGTCCTCAATGGAGTAGTCAACGAGTTCCCTCGCATAAACTACTCCTTTCACAAAGTTCATGGTAGAGTGCGGCGTCACACTCACCGGGGTGCCATGAAGTGTCCGAAGAGCACTTATCTTGGCCGCCTCGGCGGGATTCGCCGCATTCGCCAGAAGGCTGCCGTCCGAGAAACGGGTCACCTTCGGCTCTCTACCAATTGCACTAGCTAATCCTCTCCTCTGATGGATCATGTTGCCCTTGGAAACATGGTGCCATCAGTGGAGCGAATAACGAGGAAGCGTTTGAAGCCAGCGGGCTCGAAAACGCCAGGTAACCTCTGAATGAGGGGCCCCGATGTCATCGAGGCTCCGCCCTGTGCACTCTTGGTCAGGGGCTCCGCACACGAGGGGGTAGAGGGGCCGGATGTGCCGATCTTGGCTTGGTGGCCTACCAAAGTGGTAGCAGACCCATCCGTCCCCGCAGGTGGAGAGGAGCCCCGAGTCTTTTTCTTTTTTGGAGAGGAGGGCGGGGAATGAACCCGCTTTTCACCTCCGCCGGCAGAAGCCCCCAGGCCAGATGGACCGGCCTCAGCCAGGTCCCTCTCCGAAATGGAGAAGGTCCTGGTTGTCGTAGGGGCACCTGTCGGAGGAGATCCCTCCCCTCCTTTTACTGCCTCGGAGCCCTCAGCCATTTGAGGAGGACCTTGCATAGGGGCGGATTCGGGTTCGGTGCTTGGCGCCGAGCCCGAATTCCCCCCCATGGAAGGCCCTACCGTCTGAGGCTGGGTCTCCTCAAGGACCATGTTTATCACAGGAGGGGCCTCCAGTTGGCCATCCCCTCCCAGGACATCGCAGGTCCCCTTGGCAGTGTCGCCAGTCTTGTGTGGGGAGGCACAGGCCTTGACCCCAGCAAGGTTTAAAATTCTTGCCAGCAGGTCTTTTGAGGGAAGCGACCGAAGGGGCCTGGCTTCCCTCTCCCCCCTAAGGGGGTTTGCCCTACCGAGCCACTTTGATGGGGAGCGGCTGGCTTTCTTGGCAGTCCCCTTGGAAAGAAAAGAGGGGACTGCCGCTGGGAAAAGGGAGGTGCCCGAAAGCACCTCCAGAGAAGGGGGTGAGGGGGAGTCCCCTGCACCCGTAGGCGAAGGAGAGGAGTAAGCCTCCTCTCCGGTTAGAGAAATATGGAGGGTCCCCTGTGCAAGCACAGGGGGGGGGAACCTCCATTTTTTTGCTGAAGCTGCCCGAGGGCGGCTCCGTCGATGGAACAGGGGAAGTTGAGGGTTGGGTTTTTTTTTTATCATCATTGGGCATGGTGACCCTTTTTTAAACACGGGATGCAATCGCGCACACCTCTCGCAGTAGCCCGCACTGCGAGAGGTGCTTACAAGCCCGGCAGAGCCAGGCGCCGCCATTTGGGACCACCCCTCCCGCCTGGTGGTCTGACAGTCCATCGGCATGGCGGCTCCACCTTGGACACGGCGTAAAAATTAATAGATTGTGAAGAGGAGAGGAAAAGGGATGTGAGGAAGGTATGGGTGGGGATGAAGCAGGTAGTTAAAAACCAGCCACCCCAGACCGGAGCTCAGGGGTTAGGGAACATTGTCCCCCACCCCCTCAGCCCCGATGCGGGACGGTTGGCTGAAAGGAAGGTCAGCATCTACCCTGTGAAATTAGAGGCTGACCAGAGAAAGTTGTGGGAGAGGTTGTGTGAAAAGAGAGGAAACAAGTGTTTTGAAGGAAGGAAGAGAGGCTAAGCTGGGGCCGGACGGAGCGCTGGATCCCGTCAGCACGGCGGCCAGAGTGGCAAATCGCCGCGCCCCTTACGAGGGGGGGGGTTAGTGCAAACGCAAAGTACCCAGAGAGACGCTCAGGCGCAATCAACCACACGTGATAAGGCCAGATCATGCATAATAACCTTGATACCATAAATAAAGGACATTGAGAGGTCCACTTCGCCGTCCGCTCAAATGAGCGGGCTGAGCTCCCTCTGCAACAAGACAGGAGCACTCTGAAAGCGCAGTGTGTGGAGGGCGCGTTGCACGGGAGTATATAGGGGCATGAAATAAAGATAGGCGGGTCCACTAAGGAGTAGGGTTGGTGATCGCCTATTATTATCATAGGCAGGCACCGGGTCGAACCAGAAGGGTGTGCAATCTTTCCAGGTACCATGTGTATCGAACTTGACGGGGTACCTCGCTGCGAGATGTATGTATATCAGCTAAGTTTGTTTTTAAGTTTTCACACACACTATTGGAATATTAAACATAGCTTAGTACCCCATGAGGCCAGGAATTTTGTACGCCCAGACAGGACACGCTCTCGCCCATGACAGCATGATTAGACACCCTCGCTAAGAGCATAAGACAACCACAAGCCATGTTGCAGTGTGAAAAACATACAGTAGGGAGAAAGAGGGGGAAGGAAGGTCGAAGGTGCAATAAAAATCCACTTTGGCCAGAAGCCTCTGAGATTGAAGGAATGTTCGGAGCGAGCTCATGGAACACCGCGATTGATGTTGTATGCTCATGTGAGGCATGGGCAACCATACTGCAGCTGATATCTGAAAGACCGTGTACCTTCTCGGGCCCCAACCTCCATAATTTCTTGCCCTCCCAGGCCTAATGCATACATGTTTAACACATTTTCTGCTTCTCGAAACTTCGTTCTGTGTCGAGCCATTTCCGTCTGCATTTTGTTTTATCAGAAAAGACTCCTTCAGGGCATCCTCATTTGCCATTTCATATTCTTCTTTTAGATTTTCACATTCTTTTAGCACGAGCGCAATTGTTTAGTGCACGGTTGTTTGGGAGTGTGCGTAATAAGTGTGCATGTCTGTTAATCAAATTATGTATTTTAGTTGTTTTAAGTCTTTCATTCCTGTTACAGAGGCCCTGCACTCGTATTCTGAGATTTATTTTTTTTGTAAGTAGGAGCTTGCTTTGTTTCACTTCTTGTCTCCTCATTTTAGAGCTTTTTATAATTCGCTGCTCGCACTAATCCATCGGATTGGGCGGCATGAATGTTTTCCCTTCCTTTGATTTTTTTTTTTCAATCAATTTATCTCGCAAGGTGGCGTCGAACAAATCAATACCACTAAAATACTACATCTCGTCGAATAGTATGCCTTATTAAGCAAGAGCTACCCATATTTTCCACGCCCAATTGCCCCTTTATAGGGACAGGGTGCTTTGTGTTGTATCAACTGGTCCAATTGGTGTCCACCCTCGGGGAGAAGATCGCAAGCAATTTCCAAGTAATTGAAACGAAGTAGGGAATAACGATGGGCGACGAGTCAACTGTTTATTAGAAGTTTTCACAAAAGTTGCGTCTCCCTAAAAAAGTAATCTGGCGCAGGAGAGGCATGATTCAATGATGTGAGGGAGTGGGGATGAGCGGATGATGGAAAAAAAGAAAAAGATGTAAGGTGGTGTGAGTCAGGTGCATTTGGAGCGGGAACTAAGCAAAGAGAAAAAGAAACTGCGAGGATATGTAGATTTAAGACCAACAGCATGGATATGGAGTTGTATGAGCAAAATGAATAATAAATGTGAGCAATGACCCGGATAAAGAGTAAACAAGATTAAAGAACTTTAAATATAGTAAAAAGAAGAAAATTCGGGACAATGTTAACTCCTTGCTGTCTCCTTTACTTCGCGGTTCCACTAAAGATTAAGCCTGCAAGAAAACGTTCTTCCAGATTTAAAAAGAAGAATTTTATTAGTACTAAGAAGTATGCATTATTTGCAGCTAAGACACTAAGACACTAAAAATATTATTTTACCCTCCTCACTTTTTTTTTTTTACTTTACAGATTTTAGATACTTCACTTTTTTTTCACTATACACTTTCCTCACCCCCCCCGTCACAATTTTTTTTTTTCAATTACTTTCACTTTTTTCTTTTCTTCTCTTTTTTTTTAATCTCTTCTTTTCCCTCTTCTTTTTTATTTTTATCTTTTTTTTGGGGGGACAGGGCATTTTAATAGGGGTTGTAGAAGAATCGTCGCGCCCTGAAATGACACAGCACAGGTCAAACTTTAAAAGAGCCAAAAGTATACATACGTCGAGTAGTGAACTTAAATGACTAGAAAATGTACAACCTACCAAATTCAAGGCACCATTCAGCACAATGGTGCTCTAAAATCAGGATAATGTAGGACGGAATGGAAACAAACATTAATTAAAATGGCGCGCGCTGATTCAGAACTCCTGCGAGGCTATCATAAAAGAATGATTATTTCTTAGTTCCCCCTACCCCACACACAAACAGAAATCATTTAAAATGATTATCATATTTATGACCAAAATAACGTTAAGTACATAGTGATGTGCGAGGAAACGCAGAGAACAAAACGCCGACTTGAATAGCTCCTGTTTCAAAATGTAAAATAAAATGGACACGGCAATCAATACTAAAATGTTCAACATTGTAGAAGGATATATAAACTCTGAAACGGGATCAGGAATAGATCATTAAGACTCAAATCCTCAAGGTTTGTCGTCATGAGAAATAGGACCCCATCAGTAACCCAGGATTTGCACCACATGCTAAGACTCACCCATAGCAGTGATTATACTTACGAACGTCCTGGCGTCAATGAGCGAGGGAGCACTAACAGAAGTGTCTATGAATGAGGGAAGGGGGGTGCGAGATGGATTCTATCCATGTGGGTATACAATGATGACTGATTTTTTTTGTTAGTGACTGAGAGGGAGGAGGATTTGGAAGAGACAAAAAGGAAATGCAGGAAGGTGTGTTCAGGAGGGGAGGGGGGTGATATTAGTGAACATAATGTTAACCTTGAACAACTGCGATGGATTAGGTATTAGAATATGTGAATCATAGATAGTACCCAAGGTTTTAAATGCCAGGAATGTCACGGGGAAAACCTCGTGTTAGTGAATGTGGAACTAATACTCCCGTGTATAAGACCCCCACCCCCTCGTCCTACAAACGAGGTCCCTCCGAACGGCATAATGAAATTCACATAAAGAATAGAATGACAATTGCTGTCGATTCTGAAGGCAGCAAGAGCCGCTCCTCGTTGGGTGTATGGGCAGTTATTTATTTTTACACCAGTCAGAAACCATGGAAACCCTCGGATCCCCAGTGGGAGGGTGCAGCCCGTGACGGCGCAACGGCATGTGGATACGATAACCCAGATCGGTACAACTCCAGAAAAGAGCAGAATAGATGTGCCGCTAAGACAAATGGAAATGATAGCGGTGTTGCGGTTGGCTATGTGCAGGAGTTAAATATCCCGGCGGGGGATATGTTCAGCGCATCCGCCCGATAGGCGGAAAGCCCCTCACACACGCTGGGATTAAACCATTAGACCCGGGACCTCGACGGCAGAAGTCCAACTCCTTGAGTGGAATGTGTCACACGGTTGGAGCATGGGAGAGAAAGGGATGATCTTGAGTGAGGAAGGGTAGGGGTGATAGGTTTTGGCAGAGTTCCAAGGCGAGTGTCAGAGAGTGAAAAGGGTTGGAAGACTGCTGCGTATAATGTGGATGACATGGTATAGGGCTCGATAAGACATGGAGGAGGAGGTGGGGTGGGGTGGGGGTGTGATTGTGGATTTCTGCACAGAGTAGACGAGGTGCTGCAGCAGCCAATCACGATGTGGAAAACAATGATGGATGGCCCCTTGCTTGATAGGACATAAAGGGGTGGGCAGTTCTTTAGTGTCAATGATGCGCGCCGACCCCATTTTGAGGGAAAGTTGGTTTTGTTGCAGGAAATCATGAGAAGCTACAGGGGGTACGGAAAGCCTTCATTTAATTTCAAGTTAGTCCCACGACCGAGATAAACTCCAATTGGAGTGTGCCCCCCCCCCCTGTACTTACGAAAACCATCTTCACTTACCACAAAATACTCTTCTCCACCAATCATAGGGAGGACCACAAAGACTAAAGAAACTCTTTCATGGAATAATCACAGGTTTGCCCTAGATTCTCATACTAATCTTTATGTGGATTTCATTATCCAGTCAAGGAAGCTCACCAAAGTAGAGAAACGAGCAAAGCAATTAATAATATTAATCATTTACCGCTTCCCCCAACCACAAAGTGGTATAATGGCGCATCAACACACCTTTAACAGCATGACGCGAGGGGGTTCGGAACATCCTTCCTATTGTCTATTGCGCTTGCACGAAAACAGCGATTCGGTTTAGCAAAGCCTCAATGCGTGTGTTCAGGACGCCATTAAACGGGTGTGAAACGAAAAAAGAAAGTTGCCTGGCAAAGCGCGCAACGAAGATCCGAAATTAAGCACATACAAATACAGCACTAGCCTGACAATTTAGACAGATGTCACTCGGGAGCACATGGAATTTCAAAACACATTCACAACAACCTTGAAGCTACTAAAGGGGAGAGAGAAAACTTGCAAACACACCTCAGGGAGAACCCCATCTGGTCGGTGGAGATCTTCGAGCTGAGGTCAATCTAATGAATAAGTAAATAGTGCTATTTTACTCAGTACAGATCTCTGGAAATAAAGCTTCACCTTTGTTTATGGGAAGATCGAACTTGTCTGGAACATGTTAAGAGATAGGAACGATGATACCCACCGCTTATTTCAATGCTAAACCAAGACGCATTTCCGCAGAGGAAGAAGACTTTAATACCAACAAATTTTCACCTTCATTTGAAACAGAATTAACAGGAAATGGGCCATGAAAGAACCACTAAACTAACGACATGTACAATAATAATAATGCGCCCTACCTGTATGTTGGACAGGAAGAATACTGGTACCGTCCTCCGGCACGTATCGTAAAAGGCGACTAAACCCAAATAGGGGCCGCTGGCCTGGGAAGCCGTGCATCCGAATGTTTCCACGAGGGCAAGGAGCACTAGTGTTAATGAGCAGGGTTAAAGTGGACCCCATCCTGCCAGTTAATCGTTGTCAACATGCGAATCGAGTGGGCGTATGGGAATGTATGGTGTATGTGTGATGTGGAAGAGAAAGAGGTTTGGAGTCAATGCCCTCAAAACATTGGGGATGCTTGCTCTGTGAGACAAACACGAAGGGAAATGAAGTGTGCCAGGGAGGAGGGGTGTTTCAGTGATTTTTAAGTACACAATGAAATGGTTAGGTATTGATGTGTTTGATCGAGAATTATGTGGGAATGGTATGGTGCATCA
Source organism: Ceratothoa steindachneri (assembly GCA_963969495.1). Classification (NCBI taxonomy): domain Eukaryota; kingdom Metazoa; phylum Arthropoda; class Malacostraca; order Isopoda; family Cymothoidae; genus Ceratothoa; species Ceratothoa steindachneri. The sequence goes on along the minus strand of OZ018324.1, from coordinate 163,200,229 downwards.
AGCGGTGGTTGGGATGGTTTCACCACCGATCTGCACGCTTTCAAGATTCCTTTTATTTTGCATTGGAGAACTAGAGTTTAACGTTGAATCCGAACCGTGGGTATCTACCACGTATGATGGCTGCCATGATAAAAAGCAAGGCAAATTGCTGCTATTCCATCCATTGAATAACCACACTAGATGTGGCTTCACTTCGCACAGTAATGGGAATCGGTGTGAAAACCTGAATAATCGTCATCCCGATTTTCACAGCAGCAAGTAGCCTGTGGGCATCAACACTGCCAAAATAAATCTTTCCTTTTACGTCCCATTCAGCACAAACCTACCAATTCTCAGAAGGCCACAAGCACGGCCATTCACTTTTTTAGTCTCTTCCAACCTTTCATACACAGGCAGGTCTATTTTTTTATCCCAAGTCTATTCTCATTCATTCTTCTCAAACTTAGAACACATCTTCCTTTAGGCCATAAACAATCATTCTTGTCCATCATTCTCACACCTATAAATCCCTCGTAAATTGTCCTTTCATAATATATACCAATATTATAACTGACATACTCCCTGGCATCGGAGTCTACCTCATGCCTATCAAACATGATACACCCTAGATAATGCATCGCACTTGCCCAAGGGGTACATTTTAATATCACATCCACCCTCTTTACAATGTTACAACTTTCAAACCTTTGCTTATGTCTAAGCAGCAAAAGGTTTCAATCACCCTGTTGAAATCCCGTCTCGCTCGCAATGATTAATGCCAGGTCATCAGCATGAATGAATAGTGACGAAAATAAATGCTGCAAAGCCCAAACGGACTAGCCCGCAGCCAAATTCAAGGATGGGTAATGTGCATGAGTGTTCTCAATAAAAATATAGACATCTGGAGAATATACAAAAATATAGCTATGAAATTAAGATCAATAGAATGGAAGTACAGGAATTTAAAACCATCAAGGGGTGTAAAAGGATATAAAAAATAAACTATTGAGAACTCGACAAAATATAAAAACATAGGCTATAGATGGATCAACAATAGATACAAGAATAGAGAATATAAAATCATGAAACAATATATTAAATTTTGGCTAAAAGATTAGATTGTTCTAAAAATTAAAAAATTCTATTCACACTAAAAGAGAAGTCTCAGATAAGATGCCCCGCAGAACCTGTTGGGGAAGGGGGGGCATCTGACCAGTAATGAAAGGGAAGACCCTTCTCCCAAGATTTCTCAAAAGGGGACACTCGGCAGGTCATCAGCATAGACCAAACAGATGTGCCATCCATGTCCATGTCCCTCATAAATTTTCCTACTTCTCAAACCACTTCATAAAAAAAGAAGCTACATTGACATCACGCCTCCTTAGCGACATCTCCAATGTATATTAGACTACCTTCGCAATATTTCATCCTTGGCACACCCTCCAAGCGGGTGTTAGGTGTGGCACACTACAGATGACATGGAGAATTGTGTGCCCTGCAGGGATGTGCAGCTATATATACTAGCACCCCCGGTCCTCCCATTTAGAGGCATAGCAATCAAAGCATGTCAAGCTTTTATGAAAGCAACGGATACAAGTTCTTTAAGGTTCCATCTTTCACTGGCCAGATAAAATATGAGAGGGGGTAGTGAACAGGGCAGTAGCGCCCACCTGTGGACAATTTGCATATTTAAGGTAGGCGGTACTCACTTTTGTAATCCAATACAAGCTATCTTCAAAGCACACAACTGAGTAAATAAGGGTCTTTCACTCCCAAAAGAAAAGGAGTGTGCAAAAAGCTAATCAATAGCTTAAACGAGGCAGCTCCTGTTCCTATCACCAAGTTCATCCCCACCCAAAAATCTATCATGTCTATCCTTAAAACTCCCCAGGGAGACTGCATCTATCACACAAATACCAAACCTATTCCATTTACCTAGCACTCGATGTGTATACCAATTTCTACCAATTTTTGCTAAACTTGTCAACCATAAACTTATTGTAATGTGTCCTATCCTGTTCACTAAAAAACCTTACCCTGTCTCTCCTATTTTATCCTTTTATCCACTTGACTTGAATCACGTCCCCTCAAACTCTTCTCCTTTCTAATGTAGGAAGATTTAGTCTCTTAAGCCTTTCACCATAAGGTAAGACTCTCAACCCATAAATCATCTTCGCCATCCTACTTTACACTCAGGTAAACCAATATCCATCTTATAATATGGTGACCTAAATAACACTACATAGCCTAACTAATGACAGGCAGTTTCAGAATGATATCAGCACATGTATCTAATGCTTCTCCCAATAAACCTTAATAGCTCAATTGATAGCACTTAAGCACTTTTCTAGGCTGGAGGTGGGAACGTATGTCTCATTCAATTTATAATTAGTCAGCGGATTATACCTATACTTATTCCACTACACTTGCTTATGTTAAATGCCATCTCTTCATCTTGTAATACCTCGGCATCGGAGACAGACGTTATAATCCTAGCCAACTTAGTGCAATCTGCAAACTTGCTAAGGTCGTTACTTATACCTGTCAAGATCATTAATAAAAATTAAGAACAATAATGGCTCCAACAACGACCCTTGCGGAAACCCACTGGTAACATTCTCCCACCCAAATTTAGTCCCCCTTTGCTCTCTGTCACTAAACCACAACTGAATCTACCTAAAAGTTTAGTGATCCTTTGCACTTTAACTTTATTAAAAAGTCGCAAGTGTGGCATCCTGTTAAATACTTACTAAAATCCAAATACATAATTCTATTCTTGATTGGCAGCATCATACACCGTTCTATAAAAAGTAAATTAGCCAAGCATGATTTGCTTCTAGTAAAGCCGTGTTGAGATTCGTAATCATTTATGTTTATGTAAGGGATCCCTAATAGATTATTTTATTATAGATCCCATCATTTCCCCACCACTGATGTTAAAATCACTAGCCGGAAATTAGACAATCGTTTTATCCCTTCTTAAAGATAAATATCATCTTCCACGCTGTTGGTATGCCAGTCTAATGAAAAGTGGTAGTTATCTATTGGTGTGACTTCGCTCATATTTAGAATAAGAAATATAATATAATGCATAATCAGCGCCCATCAAAAGGCAAAGATTCTAGGTTTACTATTGTTAGAAAGTCGCCATCAAGGAGAGCCACTGCATAGCATCTTTTCAAGGTCACTTTGTCTCATGTCTAGTTAAATAAGTGGTTTGGTTAATTGGCTTGATTTATTTTGTGAAAAATTAAGCCCTTTCTATTCAAACTATGGGGAAAAGAAAATGTATTCACATGAATATTTGGCATATGATTTTATCAAATGGCATGTATATAATGCCAAAAATCTAATGAAGGGATGAAGCTATATCGATTAGTGGAACATCTTAGCATAGAACATTCAGACATGAAAGACAAGCTTCAATAATATTCTCTAGATATTATTAAATAATGAAAAAAAAGGAAAAAAAAGAGTAGAACAATAACTTCTATATTTCAAAAAGTCCACTGACAAGAACAAAGATGGGCTCATTGCTGGTTACTGTATTTCAGAACTTATTGCTAAAAGTAGCGGCACACACAATATTGGTGAAAAGTTATTAATACTATGCTTTTACAAGCTAATCTCATCAATGATGCATAAGGAGCCAACAAATGTCCTGAAAATATTATCACTTAATAGTAAAACAATAAGTCTATGCAATTGATGAAATGGCCTGATGAGGAAAGGCCTAACTTATATCTACACTTCAAACAAAATCATTTTCTTTGCAAATAAATGAAGATACAAATGTGTTGATAATGATGCATTGCTAATGCCTAATGGCACATGTCCGCTATTTTGATAACAGTATACTTCAAGGAGTCTTTGCAGATAAACTTATTACAAATACAAAAGGATCATCAATTTTTGTAAGGGTGAAACCTATTTCAAAAAGAATAATGGCTCACTGACAAACATTATTGTCTGCAGCAGACAGCTCTATCTATGGTTGGTAGGTATCGCAGCTTTATAACAATTTGAAAAAGGAAGCCCTTAATATTCAGAGCATTCAATGCATACTCCATAGAAACAACCTGGGCCAAAAAATTGAGCTCAGGTCTGATCTAATCATTGAATATTGCTCTAAATGCAAATAAAAAGATCAAAGCAAATGCTAAAAATGAGTTGATTGTTTTGGCAATTATGTGAGGACTGATAAAGAATCACATTGTCAGGATAAGAGTGCGATAAAGCTCCTAATGCTCGGAGTATTCATTGCAAACTCTATAGAAACGGACCTAGTGGCTAAAAATTGAGCCCAGGTCTAGTTTAATAATTAATTGAATATTGCTGTAAATGCAATTAAAAAGATTAAAGCAAATTGCTAAAAATCAGCCAGGAGTGATAAAGAAAGTTTGATTACTATTGCACTTAACAGTTCTTTAGTTTTCATAAAGAGGTCAAAGTTGAATCACATTGTCAAGTTATAAAGGCTTGCGTGGCATTTTTTAAAAAAGTGAACTTAGTTTGCGCCATAAAGAGAGGTAAAGGATGATATTCACAAAGTTGAATGATGTTAACTTGCATCAAAGGAAAATAATGGATGTGTGAGTGATGTTGAAGTCAATGGACAAGAACTATTGTAATCAAAATATGATGCTGGATCAAAGGCAGATACTAGAAACTTGGGCAGAAAAAGAAAATGGAACAGCAATATCCAAATCAATGGATTTCTTCTCTACACCTCTTGAAAAGTGGCTTCTGTGGTGTGAATCATATTGTTATATAGGAATGAAATTGCCGGAAAATAGTAGAAAGGAGATCTCCGTTTGTTTATTATAAAAATAAAACATAACCAATGCCTTAGTTAACCAGTGTCAACCTCAAGAACCTCATTAAAAGTACTTTAACATTATGTTAGTATTTTATAGGTGGAGATTTAGAAATTTTAACCAGATGGGAAAAAGCTTTTTTTTTTTGTTGTAAAGTTGGGTGGTGAACTAAAAAAGATGGGTAGCTCCTGTTAGAAAGTGAAATTCATCATTGCAAGTCCTCATTAGAAAGTTACACAGCAAAGGGTAAACAACCATTGACTCACGGTAACATGGGCCAGCATGCAACAGCTGACATCTGAAGGATTGCACACTCAGCCCCCCCCCCCTTCCCAATGGTTCTGCGGCTATATTTCTTCTAAACATTTTCACTTCCTAATTCTTCTCATTTTTTTTCATTAAGCTGTGATGCCTCACACTCCATACATCCCCACCCAACCCCAAAATACCCAGTACCACTCTCTCTGCCCACTACAGCCAATTATTAGTACCCCCCCCCTTGAACCAGAACACTATCAAACAAACACTTTACCTTCATAACACTTCAAAACCAGCTGCAAGATAGCCTACCGCAACTAACCCCCCAATATTAACCAATCAGAAGCGACACTAAATCCCCGAAGCAAACTAGATTTTCACTAGGCCACCTTCAATCTGCGCTTCCCCCCACATACATAAATACAAAAACGGACTAGACCTCTACAGTGACCACACTGCAACCTAAACACACTGCCCATCTCAGAACCATTTCAATATCAACTTTTTAGGAGACCTCTGAAGATCACATGCCATGGCAATCATTATGAGTGCAAGCTGCCGGGTTCGATTGAGGAGAAAACCTGTGAGTGGCAAAGTAACACTGCTTTACACATCTTTCCTTACAAGCTTTGTGGGAGATGCCTTCATTTTTTTTTTGCTTTAAATTTAATAATAAGAAAAATATCACAAAAACATGTTCCAAGGTTTCTTAGCCAGCTGCCTCAAATGCAAACAGAAGTTTTTCCTCCCATTTTTCTTGGTAATGACATTAAACAGACCTCTTTCCCTGTAACTCTTACCATCACATTCCTTATTCTATTATACAGGGATACTATCAAATTCTTTGCTGTTTACGGAGTTACAACAGAACCATCAGGTCAATTCCATTACCCAATCACCCCATTTTAAACACCTCAGCCACTATCATCTGCTCCAGCTGCCGTCTCAGTTTTCATACATTTCAGTGCAAGCAACCTCTTGCATAAACATTAGTTTATACCCGGATACACTACTCAGTTTAGCCGTCTAAGCCAATCATATTTATGTCCTCTTCCTCTTGTACAACCACAGCATACAACTCAAAAGTGCTCTCACGAAGCACTTTTAACCCAACCCATCTCGCTGAAAAAATGACTTCCTGTTCCTACCCGGATCCTCATTTAACTCCTACAAATGGGTCATTCCATGTCAATTCAAACAGGCATTTTTGCCACCTACTCAGATTTTCTTACAAATTACTGTACTTGTAGACCTTAATGAGTCAAATTTAATGGTATGTGTCTCACCTCTGTAGGTCAAATGGTTTCTGAGATATAACCCCTCAAAGTTGGGTAAAAAAGGTCATTTTTGCAAAAGGTAAAAAAGTTCAAAGTCAAATATCTCAGAGACTATCAATGCATATATTTCCTTACAAGGTCACTTGACCTAGAAATCAATTTTTTTTGTAACTTTACCTAAAAATTGGTACATATGTATAGCAAAGTGTTCATAAAGAATTTTCTTTGAGAAATCTTTATTTTAGGAGCTACAGATTTTTATGTGAACACAACTTAGCTGAAAAAGTGGCGATTTTGGTGTTTGACGTGTATTGTATATTGTAATTACCATGGGCATAACCAGCCCTCCAGTTTTTTGGGGGGATACCATTCAGGGGGAAGCAAAATGGTCATGGTGAAGTCCTAAATGAGTGCCTGCAAGACTAAAAGTATGATTTTGAAGCTGAAAGAAAAAATATAAAATGCTAAATTTTATAGACATTCACACAAAGTAAGGAAAGGGTAACAAATCTTTGTTGTTGTTTTTTTACTTTCAAATGTAAAATATTCTCCATCAACAGGATGGGAGGGGGTCTCCCACAAACAACCCCCTCCCCCATCTAAGCCTAGCTAGTAATTACCATAGACCTATACAAGTGACTTCTATTTTAAGTTTTATTTTCATGAGTGATATCAACTTTGTTAATCACATTGATGTTTAGTAAAATTTTAATCTAAATACTAAGAAAATTATGTTTGGTAATTATTAGGGAAAAAATATATCATTTATAACATTCTTCATATAATTACAGGAATTATTCCTATAATATATAAAACAAATTTGAATGAACAAGACAAAATAAGTTGAGTAACTGTTGTGCTCCAATAATACCAGTTGAAACATGAATTGACTTGTCAATGGGATGACCAGGATAGTAACTTTAGTCTACAGCTCTACTCTCAGTCAATGTGAGAGTGTGACCTAGTGAGGAGTATCACCATCTTAGCTTGGTAAGACCTCTTTGTATTCAGTTCTTTCTTCTTCTTACCTTTATACCTTAAACTATTTCCTTTCATATTTTTCATATTTACAACGTTATATTGCAAATTATATACATTTAATCCTAACATTCTGCTTATCAAATATCTGTGTTGCCTTTTGATTATTAATTATGCCTGGTGAAATGATGTCACTATTGTACACATGAGTAACTTTATTTTCCCAATTCCTGGCATTTCTTTTCAATCTAGTTATTCATACTAGTTAAATTACATCTAAAGTTAATCTGAATAATTGATAATTTTTTATCCTGGACTAATAACTCAAATGTAATTAGCTAGGAAGCAGAAGGTGAATAAAAGTTTGTAATATTATGCAATGGGATTAGTGCATGAACAACTAAACTATATTATACATATTTCTTCACACTAATGTGGCCCTTTTTATTTTTTTCCAGTGTTATTGCTGTGACCCTTTTAAAAGACACAAGAAAAAAATGACTAAAGGACTTCATTTTGTACCTGAAGAATTAATAGACTAATAACTAATAACTGGACTAATAACTCAAATGTAATTAGCTAGGAAGCAGAAGGTGAATAAAAGTTTGTAATATTATGCAATGGGATTAGTGCATGAACAACTAAACTATATTATACATATTTCTTCACACTAATGTGGCCCTTTTTATTTTTTTCCAGTGTTATTGCTGTGACCCTTTTAAAAGACACAAGAAAAAAATGACTAAAGGACTTCATTTTGTACCTGAAGAATTAATAGAAAGCAATCTTGCTTACAATCTGATGGCACAGCATAAAGTATGTCTTACTGGTTGAAATTTATTGCTAAAGGCTTCATCTTCACACACTGGATCTCAAAAGTTCACTCCATCGCAATGTGATATTGAATTAGAAAAGGAGTATGAACTTCAAAACCTCTTTGGTCACAATAGCAGAGTCCCCGTTGCAAAAAGCTAAAGCATCACAAAGCAAGCAGTACACAAAGAAGAAATTCATTCAAGTAAGAAGCAATTTGAAAGTGTAGGTAGTATAGAAATTTCATCTGGAAATGACTAAAGACATTAATACAGAAACAGAAATTATTCAACAGCTAAAACATAAATTTGCTAATGGAGAGAGAAGTGAAAAATTGACCATCCTCTCTGTCCTACCAAAAACCTGGACCAAATGAGAAATATTGAACACTTTTAATTGCTCACAATACATGGTTTGACAAGCAAAACATTTGGTAAATCTAAAGTTGGGGCAAAGGCTGGACAGGGACATTGCTAGTAAAGTTAGATACTTCTGAAAATCACCAGACATCAGTAGAGAACTGCCAGGTTTAAAAGACTACGTCTCAGTAAGAGGCGCTGATGGCTGTTGTGAAAGGAAGCAAAAATTTCTTGTACTTAACAATCTGAAAGAGGTATATGAAGACTTCAAAGGCAAGTATCCAGAACCAAAGATTGGATTCTCAAAGTTTGCAGAGATGAGGCCAAAAGAATGCGTGTAGCCAGGAGCCAGTGGCACACATTCTGCATGTGTGTGTGTGTGTGTACTAAACATCAAAATGTGAAACTAAGTATGGCAGCTGTTAAATCTGTGTTTCAGCCTCAAGAAACACTGGACACTTCTGATGATACCCTAAATACTAATTATATTTCAAATTATAGACATTGCCTCGCCCTTCTCCAGTGCAAACCACCTCAAGGAAAGTGCTATTTTGGTGAATGTGAACAATGCTCCCAAAGGAAGAATTTTTGGATTTATTAGATAAAGTGTTTGACAGAAAGGGACTTGATGAGATTGAGCTTAGGCAGTGGGTTAAAACAGACAGATCAACTTTAGAATATAAAAAATTAACAGCAGAAGATTTATTCTATATTTCATGAACAAAATTAACAGATCTCCTGCAACATGATTTCATTGCCAAAGCTCAAAGTAGTTTTAAACAAGAAAAGAAGCAAGAACTAAGTGAAGGTGAATTTGTAATTGTGGCGGACTCTTCAGAGAATTATTCTTTTATTTAGCAAGATACAGCCCAGTCATTTCATTGAAATAATTGCCAAGCATCACTACATCCATTTGTTGTTTACTACCGTGTAAAAACAATGAGTTACAACACCAAAGTTTTTAGAAATTTCTGACTGTAATCAGCATGATGTCATCACAGTTCACATTTTTCAAACAAGGCTAATAAATTTCTTAAAGTCATCTCATAAAATCACAAAAATATTCTACTTCAGTGATGGGTGTGATGCCCAATATAAGAATCGCAAGAACTTCATTAACCTTTGCTACCACAAGAATGATTTTGATATTGAAGCAGAATGGCATTTCTTTGCAACAAGCCATGGTAAAGGACCCTGTGATGGCATTGGTGGAACTGTGAAGAGGTTAGCTGCCAGAACAAGCCTTCAGAAAATGGGAATGCTGAACCTATTCTAGACCCTAAGGCACTCGTCAATTTTGCAGTAAAAGCTCTTCCTTCAATTCCCTTCACCTTCACATCAGAACATGAAGCTCACAGACAGAAGTTGGTCAAGCGCTTTGACAATGCAAGAAACATTCCAGGTAACCTGGTCACCTAGCCATTTAGTTATTAAAGTCACATAGTCACTTAGTAATTTAGTGAACTACTCCTACCAATAACTAATTTTTCTTGCCCCTGTAAGGGAAAAGGTTTAAGTGGGAAGTGCCACTCTAAAGATGAACAAAGAAAGATAGATTTATAATTTATGGATTGATAAGATTTAAGATGTTCTTGTTTAATAATCTTCTTTCTTAAATAATAACTTAGCAAACTGAAAGCTTAGAATATAATTATGTACCTAATGTATACATATTTGCTTTATAAGGAACACAGAAGATCCATTGCATCAAGGCTCTCAGTGAGGAAGTCTTGGAAGTTAGTGCATATTTGACTTCAACTATCACAAGATTGGAAAGAACCTCTATTCTTCAAAACAGCACAATTCCATTGGCATCTATAAAATGGTTCTGTTTAGCTATCTATGATGAACACTGGATCTTGCTTGTGATATGGAGGTCAAGTACGAGAGAATGAAGTTCAGTTGAGCTTCCTTCACCCACACAGCCCTGCCAACTCGTTTGTGTATCCTGCATCACCTGATGAACTTCCTCTCGATGCTAGTGATGTGTTAATGATCGTTAGCCCAACAACCATTATGGGCCGAACCTATACATTGACAAAATTGCAAATGAAGAAAGCTACCAGTATAACAAATGCCTGTAAATAGAGTAATATTGAAACGTATATACATGTATTAGAGGGATACAAAAATGTTGACCTCAGATTTTTTGGGGCACCCCCTAATCTGATTATTTATGGCATAAAAACAATGCGAGTAAATTTTTTTGTCAGTGAAAAAAAAGGTGGGGTGGCTACCATAATTCAAAGTTTTATGATTTCTTTTTTTCTGTGATTTCAGTAAAATACATTTATGTAAAACTGGACTACTAATTTAAGTATATTATTTATATTCTTCATTACTGAAGAATTTTGCCTCTGTAATTGGAAGGACATCCTGTTCCATCACCCCTATCCCCATCCGCCTTCAGCCCAATAGCATTGCAGTTAGTCAGTGCTCCAATGCTCAGTACCCTCACAGCTATCACCGGTGGAGGTTATAATTTCACGTCTCTTTTTATCTCAAAAATACTGAAAAATGGCTCATTTAGATCATCACACTAGAAGTGCTACAGGTATATGGCTAATTTGTCAGCCAATAGAAGCATTAAAAACATCTGTTCTTCCATCAAAAACCGTTCATAAAGCTCTAACATCTACTGCCAAAGATGTCTTGCAAGTCTGGAAAAAAGCACGTATTCCAACATCGCTTAAAAAATATGTAATAAAAAATTAAAAGTAATGTATGATGAATGGTTAAAATTAAAGAAAAACAAAGAAAAAAAGAAAAAAAAACTCAAAATTTATTGAATAAACAAATGGAATGGAAACAGAATTCGGATAATTTAGTTGATATAGCTGATGCTGATGCGCTCAATTTGATAGACATTGATGAAGATAAAGAACTCCTAATTTTGCAAAGACAAATGAGACAAAAAGAAAGAATGGCTGGCGCGGATAAAAAACTTTTACAACATGAAGCAATAGCACGTGAAAAGGAAAAGCAATTTGAAATGAAAAGAAAGAGAAACAGAAACATTTTATTTTTTTAATTTTTTTATTTAAGGGGCTATCTGGCGACTGCCGACTTAGGCATAAGTCGCCGTAAACAAACAGCCTAGTTCTAGGCTACTTCAAAAAATGGAACAGGGAACAACAAAAAAGAAATAACAATAACAAAACAATAACAAAAACAACAACAACAACAAAAAAATTAAGCCTGGTTAAAAAAAAGGGAGAAGGCCGGCCTCCCCCAAAAAGTTAGCAAGTCCACCAGTCAAAGTGCACGCACTCGTCCCGAGTACAAGGGACAGGCGGCAGCGACCCCGCCCATCCCGGTACCGGGACAGGTGTCGTGCGCGAAGATCACCCAGACTGGGACATTCGACAAGAATATGCCGAACAGTCTGGGGGACGACGCAGTCGTTGCAATAGGGCGCAGGCGAGCGCTCCACCAGATAGCGATGCGTCACACGAGTGTGTCCGATTCGGAGACGACAGAAAGCAACCTGAAGCCGCCGCGGCATTGGGGGATAGGTCCATGGGAACAGTCGCGGCGCAATGGCACGCAACTTTAAGTTCCCTTCGACCGTCTCCCATCTTCTTTGCCAAGCAGTCCGAAGAGCTGCCCGTATTCCTGCCATGTAGTCGGTGTGAGGAAGAGCGAAACGCTGGTCCGGTCGCAGAGTCCTCGCGGACTCTTTGGCGCCCTCATCGGCGCGCTCATTCCCCGCAATTCCCACATATCCAGGAACCCAGCAGAAGATAATCTCGACATCTGCCCGGCTCGCCAAAACCGTGGCGTCACGGATATCGCGAACCAGGGGATGCGGAGATTCCAATGCCCCGAGAGCACTCAGGGCGCTTTGTGAGTCGCTATAGATCACAATCCGGTCTCCGAACCGGGCACGTCGCGTAATCTCCCGTACCGAGTGGTGTATTGCCACCAGCTCGGCCGTGAAGACAGACGCAGCGCCTGGTAGAGCCGCGCTGACTTCAAACAGAGGGGATACGGCGTGGAAGCCGACCCCCTCTTGGGACTTGGAGCCATCCGTATACACTGGCACGGTTCCAGCGTGACACGATGTGTGCTCTAAAAAGGTCGAACGCAATACTCCCGGCGCAGTACAAGCTTTGGGAGCAGAGGCGTGGCGACAAATAGCCAAATGTGGTACCCTCCAGGGTGGCGTCCTGGGCAGAACCAGGGGCGCCACCGGCCCGAGAGCTATATCTACCTCTCGAAGGAGTTTCCTGGCCCTAAACCCAAAGGGCTTAGGGTATGACTGGCGTCTCTCGGCGGCATAGGCACCATCGAGATCAGCTGCGGATGCAGTGAGAGCTGTTGGCGACTGAGGGAGGCGCCGGGCTCGCGCGTACAGGCGAGTGATGCAATGCACGCGGCGAAGAGCGAGGGGCATCTCCCCAGCATCGACCAACAGGCTCTCAATGGGGGAAGTGCGGAAGGCACCGGTCGCAAGGCGAAGGCCGGTGTGGTGGATCGAATCCACCTTCCGCAATAAACGCTCGGCTGCGGATGCATAAAACTCGCATCCGTAGTCGAGCTTCGAGCGAACAAAGGATCGATAAAAAAGTAAGGCGGTAGCCCTATCAGCGCCCCAAGCGCTGAACGTCACGGAACGGAGAATGTCCATGGCGCGGGTACAAGAGACCCTAAGGCTGCGAATATGAGCCTCCCAGGTGAGGCGTCGGTCGAATACAAGACCAAGGAAACGGTGCGACTCAACCACATCCAGGCGCACCCCATTAAGAAACAAATCTGGGTCGGGGTGAAGCCGTGGATGGCGGCAGAAGTGCACCACCTTAGTCTTGGCCAAAGAAAACCGAAACCTGTGCGCTTCGGCATAGCGAGAGACGCGGTTCAATGCCTGTTGGAGTCGACGCTCCAGAGTTGGCATCTGGGCCGCGCCAAAAGAGATCGAAAGGTCGTCCACGTAGAGCGTAGCGAGAACATCTTCCGGCAGCACCGAGGTGATGCCGTTGATGCTCAGGGCAAAGAGTGTGACACTGAGGACACTTCCCTGCGGGACACCCTCTTCCTGCTCCTTTGGGCCGGAGAGAGCTCCCCCCACCCGTACGCGGAATCGACGATCTCGCAAAAATTCAGATATAAACATTGGGAGGCGTCCCCTCGCCCCCATCGTGTAGAGAGTCTCCATGATACCGTATCGCCATGCGGTATCATAGGTCTTCTCCAGATCGAAAAACACCGTGGCGTAGTGCTGTCTACGAAGGAAAGCCTCGCAGACGGCATTTTCCAGTCGGAGCAGAGCATCCGACGTGGAGTGGAACTTGCGGAAGCCGCACTGTGCGGAAGACAGATGGCCTCCGCTGTCCAGGAAAAAAGCTAATCTAACGTTTACCAATTTCTCCATCAACTTGCACACGCAAGAGGTTAGAGAGATTGGGCGGAAACCGGTCGGAGTAGAGTGATCTCTCCCCGGTTTGCGAAAGGCGAGCACAGTAGCGATTCGCCAGGAGTCTGGGAGAAGACCTTCCACCCAGATCCTGTTGAACAGATCTAACAGAAAGGCCATGCCTCGCTCACCCAGGTGTCGAAGCATGGCGTACGGGACATCGTCCGGACCATGGGCGGTGTCCGCGCACGAAGCGAGAGCGGAACGCAACTCACTCACAGTAAACTTGTCGTTGAAGGGTTCTCCGCCACTGGAGGTAAAGTCCAGCCGGCGGCCTTCCGCGACATCACGACGTGCATTGAATGCTGGCGGAGCAGCATCACGGCTAGAGAATGCGGAAAAAGCGGTCGCTAAGGATTCCGCCACGGACGCGGGGTCTGAGATTGCGGTCCCATTCTCCTGGAGAACGGGAGGGGGGTCCTGCGAGAACTTGCCCCGAATCCTTTTGACTCGCTTCCACACCTCAGCTAAAGGGGTCTTCCCGTTAAGTGAAGACACGTATGCCCGCCAAGAAGAGCGGCGGGCGTGCTTCGAAATATACCGGAACCTAGCACCAGCCCGACGAAATTCAGCGACAGTGAAATCGTTCGGGCGGCGCTTATAGCGCATGTAGGCATAACGCTTCTGTTTGAGGGCCGTCTCACACTCGGCCGACCACCATGGGAGTGGTCGGCGTGCAAAACGGCCAGACGTCCTAGGAATAGTAGTCAGGCCCACGGCGATGAGGTTGCCGGAGAAGAACTCAACGGCCTCATCTACCGACCTAAACTCCTCGACTGAGATAGAGAATTCAGTCATTTCCTGAAATGCAGGCCACCGCGCCCGCGCCAAGCACCACCGAGGTGGTCTCTCAGGCGGCAGTTGCCCTGAAAATGATATTTGAATGGGAAAGTGATCACTACCATGGAGGTCATCGACCACCCCCCAATCAAAATCAGGCTGTGCATCCGAAGAGCACAAAGATAGGTCAAGGCAAGAAAATGAAGCGGTTCTCGGACAGTGATGCGTAAACTCGATCAGATCGGCAAGGACTTGTCCCCTGGGATTTATGGAGTAATCTCCCCAGAGAGGATGCCTGCCGTTCAGATCTCCAAGCAAGAGATAGGGCCTCGGCAACCGTGCCACGACGCGGCGGAAGTCCCCCGCGTCGAAGTCAGCTGACGGTGAAATGTACGCAGAAATGATAGTATACCTCCTATCCAGGTGCAGCTGCACAGCCACTGCCTGAAGGGAGGTATCTAAAGAGAAAGGAAGAACGGAGACATCATGCCGGGTGTAAACTGCACATCCCCCAGCCCGGCCATCCCGCGGTGGTGGAGTCGCAAGACCCTTATACCCCGGGAGGGCAGGGAGGGGGCACGCACCTAGCATGGTCTCCTGCAAAAAAATAGCTAACGGGGAACGGGACGAGACGAGCCTCCGCAGCTCCTCCCAGTTGGCCCGGAGTCCACGGCAATTCCATTGAAGGAATATGCCCTCCAGGCCTAGCTCGGAGGAGACGCGGGGGCCCTCCTCGAATTGAAGACCCTCACGGGAATGGCCTTACGCTTCCCGGGGGCAGAACCCCGGGCGCTGTTGGCCGGACAAAGCGCTGAAGGCGCTGTCGCCTTCGAGGACTTATTGGGGGAGGTTGGGCTCGCCATGCGAGTCTTTTCCTCCCTCCGCCTCGAAACCTTAGGCGGGCGTTGCGGCTTCGGAGGCGGGGGGCCCTCTTTTCGAGGAACCACCGTCTCCGAGCAACTCGCTCCACCTCGGGGCGTGGGCGAAGGAGCCGAAGCTCCTTTGTTGCTGTCCTCCTTTCGGGGGACAGCTTTAGGAACCCCGGAAGATGGCCTAGCGACCATCTTCAGGGGTGTTGCCTCCTGTGAGTCTAACGACTCGGTGGAGGCGCGTGGCCGTTTCGCCTTACGGGAAACGGTCACGCTGGGGGAGGAGGGGGGAGCCCTGGTTTTAGCCGGGGCATGGTATGAACCCTTTTTGCCGCCAGCTTTACCAGGGGAGCGCCCGGGTTGGGTAGAGCCCGCAGAAGGGCTCCGAATGGGCGCGGAAACAACCGTGCTCGTTGGCCTGGATGGGCCAGGAGCAGAGGGTGCCTTCCTAACTATTGAGGCATATGACGTCCCAGGCAGAGCCGGGCGCGCTAGGACCAAGTCCTTTGCCTCGCGGAATGAGAGTCGATCCTGGGCCTGAACGGCCAGGATTTCTTTCTCAAGGAGATATGCACCACATTGCTTCGAAGAAGCAGGGTGCGGCTCTCCGCAATTGACACACTTGGCCACACACGATTTGGACTTATCGTGTGCGACCTTGGAGCAATTTACACAGACTTCGGGTGACCCCGACTACATGAGCGATTCGTATGGCCGAAGCGGTGACAGTAATAGCACCGCCGCGGCAGTGGCACGAATGCCTTCACGCGGTAGCGGTACCAACCGGCACGCACCGACTCAGGAAGCTTGTCACAGTCGAACGTGACGAAGAGTGTAGGGGTGGGTCTCGAGGCCCCTCCCTGTTTTCTCATCACACGTTCGACCCTGACCGCCCCATGGTCGGCCAGCTCTAAGGTGATGTCCTCAATGGAGTAGTCAACGAGTTCCCTCGCATAAACTACTCCTTTCACAAAGTTCATGGTAGAGTGCGGCGTCACACTCACCGGGGTGCCATGAAGTGTCCGAAGAGCACTAATCTTGGCCGCCTCGGCGGGATTCGCCAGAAGGCTCCCGTCCGAGAAACGGGTTACCTTCGGCTCTCTACCAATTGCACTAGCTAATCCTCTCCTCTGATGGATCATGTTGCCCTTGGACAACATGGTGCCATCAGTGGAGCGAATAACGAGGAAGCGTTTGAAGCCAGCGGGCTCGAAAACGCCAGGTAACCTCTGAATGAGGGGCCCCGATGCCATCGAGGCTCCGCCCTGTGCACTCTTGGTATTAGTCTTCTTTGTCAGGGGCTCCGCAACCGGGGGGGCAGAGGGGGCGGATGTGCCGATCTTGGCTTGGTCGCTTGCCAGAGTGGCAGCAGACCCATCCGTCCCCGCAGCCCCCGCGGATGGAGAGGAGCCCCGAGTCTTTTTTGTCTTTTTAGTCTTTTTCTTTTTCTTTTTCGGAGAGGAGGGGGGGGAATGAACCCGCTTTTCACCTCCGCCGGCAGAAGTCCCCAGGCCAGATGGACCAGCCTCAGCCAGGTCCCTCTCCGAAATGGAGAAGGTCCTGGTTGTCGTAGGGGCACCTGTCGGAGGAGATCCCTCCCCTCCTTTTATTGCCGATTTTCTTGGGGAAGTTGGGGGGTTGGGTTTTTTGTTGTTTTTTTTCATTCATGGGCATGGTGACCCTCTTTTGATTACGGGACGCAATAGCTCATCACCTCTCGCAGTTGCCCGCACTGCGAGAGGTGCTTACAAGCCCGGCAGAGCCAGGCGCCGGAATTCGGGACCACCCCTCCCGCCTGGTGGCCTGGCAGTCCTTTGGCATGGCGGCTCCACCTTGGACACGGCGTAAAAAATATAGGTTGTGAAGAGGAGAGGAAAAGGGATGTGAGGAAGATGTGGGTGGGGATGAAGCAGGTTGTTAAAAAACCCCCATCCCGAACCGGAGCTCAGGGGTTAGGGAACAATGTCCCCTCCACCCTCAGCCCCGATCCGGGGTGGTTGGCTTGAGAAGAAGGTCAGCATTCTACCCTGTGAAATTAGAGGCTGACCAGAGAAAGTTGTGGGAGAGGTTGTATGAAAAGCGACGAGGTAGGGGAGAAATCGGGCTATCTGAAGGAAGGAAGAGAGGCTAAGTTGGGGCCGGACGGAGTGCTGGATCCCGTCAGCACGGCGGCCAGGATGGCAAATCGCCGCGCCCCTTACGGGGAGAAACAGAAACAGCTGATTTTGAAAACACAGTTGTGCTTAGTAGTTCATCTACTAGCTCTGGAGAGGGCTCTACAACTGAAGATGAATGTATAGTTGATCCCAGTAAACCATCAACATCAGGACAGACCTCAACAAGCAAAAAGGCAAAAGTTATGGATAATACTTTTCTTGCATCTCTTGATGTCGCTAAATTCAGCGATAAAAGTGCTTCTTTAATTATGATTCCTACTATCAGTAATTTAGGCCATGATCCGGAAAACTTCAACATAAGTTATTCAAGTATTAGGCGCGCAAGGCAAAAGTTTAGAAAAGAAATTTCAGAAAATTTGAAAGCTGAATTAAAACATGATGTTCCTTTAACCATTAACTGGGATGGAAAACTTGAAGACATAACTGGAGAAGAAGTTGTGGACAGACTTCCAATCTTAGTTTATGGAAATGGGGTTGATCAAATCAGCTTCTTGGTGGTCCAAAACTCACCAGTGGTATACGAGAAAATCCTGCAGCTGCTGTGCATAGAAGTATTTTAGACTGGGATCTATCTCTTCAGGAAAGATGCATGTGTTTCGACACAACAGCATCAAATGCAGGCCGTAGAAATGGAGCTTGTATGTTACTAGAACAGAAAATGAACAAGGATTTGCTATAGCTGGCCTGTCGTCATCATATTTAGAGATTGTTTTGGAGTCTGTTGTTTCAAGCTCATTGCCAGCATCATCCGGACCAAATATACAACTATTTAAACGTTTCAAAGCAAATTGGAGTAAATTCAACAAAGGATCATTCCACACAGTAAAAAATGACAAAGACATAGCAACCAGAATTGCCAATATTAAAGACAATACAATTAAATTTGCAAAGAAACAACTAGAAGAACATCAGCCTTATGATGATTATAAGGAATTACTTGAATTGGCTATCATTTTTGTTGGAGGAATCCCAAATTCAGGAATAAACTATAAAAAACCGGGAGCTTGCCATAGAGAACGGTGGCTGGCCAAAATGATCTATTCTATGAAGATTTGGATGTTAAACAAGTTCAAATTGACACATTCAGAAGAAAAAGGATTAAGAGACATCTGTTGTTTTGCAGTTGAGATATACGTAGGTGAGTCAAAAAGTTCTCAGACAAATGCCAGATTATTGAAATGTTCGATTTTGTACAAGTAAATACAGGGTCAAACACGACTTTCATGTTTTCTGAACAATTCCTACAAAATTCGTCATTCAATTTGTCGAGACTCTTTGTATTAGATGTGCTTCAAAAAGGTTACTTTTTTGAACCCATAAAATGGCAAATTTTGAGATAAGAGCGAACATTAAATTCCTGACTAAACTTGATTGGAAGCCTGTTAAGATTATTGACGCTCTACAACAGGTTTATGGTGACTCTTCGCCATGTAGAGCGGTAGTTTACGACTGGATTAAGCGCTTCAAGGGGGGCAGAGAAGAAGTTGAAGATGATCCACGTGAAGGGAGACCCTCCACCTCCATTAACCCAGAAAATGTCGAGCTTGTGAGGAATCTAGTGGATAAAGATCGCCGTATTACTATTGATGAAGTTGCCAATGCATGTGAAATCTCTCATGGCTCAGCATTTGGAATTCTAACTGAAAATCTTGGCCTGAGCAAGCTTTCAGCACGTTGGGTCCCAAAAGCGTTGCGAGAAGACCAGCTGAATCATAGGGCCAACCTTTCTTTGGCTATTTTGACCAAGATTGAAGCAAACGAGGATAGTTTTTTTGAGCGCCTCGTAACGGGAGATGAAACTTGGGTGTATCAGTTTGATCCTGAAAGTAAAAATCAATCAAAAGAGTGGCACCCAAGGGGGGCAGCAGGGCCTATCAAGTTCAAGACAGAGAGGTCCGTTAAGAAGATAATGGCTACAGTTTTTTGGGATTCGGAGGGAATTATTTTAATAGACTTCTTAGAAGGACAAAAAACTGTTACATCCAGCTATTACGAAGGAGTTTTAAGGAAGCTGAAAACTTCAATAGCCAAAAAACGACGAGGAAAGCTCCACAAGCAAATCTTGTTCCACCATGACAATGCCCCTGCACATTCGTCCAAAGCTGTGAGATCTCAGCTACGGGAATTTCGATGGGAAACTCTTGCTCATCCCCCTTATAGCCCTGATTTAGCACCCTCTGACTTTTTTCTGTTTCCAAATTTAAAGGGACACCTAAAAGGAACCCGGTTTCAATCATTAGATGAAGCAAAAAAGCAGGTCATTACTTGGTGCCAGAGACAACCCCGTGAATTCTACAAAGATGGTCTTTACCGTTGGATTCATAGATTAAGAAAGTGTATAGATGTTAATGGAGCTTATGTAGAAAAATGATTACAGTATTATTACAAATAAAAATTTTATGCCATTTATCTGAGAACTTTTTGACTCCCCTACGTATGTGAAATCTTGGTTTACGCCACCTGCGCCACGATTTGCTCCACATCTCGACTTGCAGCTCTTAAAAGGTTTAATTAAGTACAAAGAGGATGAAGAAAAAATAGAGTCTAATGCACTGAAATCATTTGTGGTATCTTTCAGAGGAATTAATAGCTCTTGCTTTGTTTGACGAAGTTATTCCTATTGATACTAAAAATAAAATGAGAGAAGCCTTAAATAAGCCTCCTGAACCAAACCACATTAAACGGACTACCATTGATCCCGAAGTTATAGAATTGAGACAGTTAGAAGATGTTGTAACCTCTCATACTAAAAGATTCTTCGATATTCTTGGTCTGCCTTCCAGTTTTCTTGAAACCAATGCTGAAAACTGGGGACTTAATGAGGCATATTGGAATGCAAATGAAGTAATTTTTAATATGAAAGTTACAAATGATTTAGCAGAGCGAGGAATAAAATTAATGGAAGAATACAATAAGATTCTCACAAATGATGAAGAGCAAAAGCAATATCTTCTACAGACAGTGAAGAAGTACAGATCTGCCTTACCAGACAAAAACAAAAAAACAATTATGTCATTGAAATAAATTGTAGTGCCAAGATAATAATTATTGTTAGTGGTTATGATAGGCCTACAGGGAAAATTCCACTTTTAAAAAAAAAGGCAACGCGCTGAGAACTGTACCTCAATTGGTAGTGTGGAAACCAGTTTCATCTATGCATCAATAATAGCTATACTTGACTAAATATTTTCATTTTTTTAAGACTGGTAGCAACCCCTAAATTTCATCCGATTGACCTCAATTTTTGTATACTTTGTTTTTTAACCCTTTTTTTGCATCACCCTAATATATATATATATATATATATATATATATACTGGTATATATTTTCAGTGTATTCAAAACATGATTTGAATCTTCAGGACTCATTTCAGAATTATAAAGTCTTATCGCATATTAGTTCATATACATAGTAACTTGTTTATCATCCAATTTCAATGTGTCATCCTAAATACTATTTTAATATGCTATGTATATAGAGCAGTATTTTAATAAAGCATACATTATATATTTATAAAAAAGCAAGGGTACTGATATAAGTACCGTAGATGGTCATTACTATAGTGCATTTAACAGTACACATCAAACACCAAAATTGTCACTTTTTGGGTTAAGTTGTGCTGACATAAAAATCGGTAGCTCCTAAAATAAACATTTATCAAAGAAAATTCTTTATGAACACTTTGCTATACACATATACAAATTTTTAGGGAAAGTTACAAAAAAATCGATTTCTAGGTCAAGTGACCTTTTCAAGGTGAAAGGTCAACTTTTTGTTTGACCTTGTAAAGAAATATATGCATTAATAAAGGTTGTAGGGAATCTCATTAGCTTTAAAGTGGTATCAGAATGAGCTGTGTAGGTGCAATAGTCTCCGAGATATTTGACTTTGAACTTTTTGCTAAAATGACCTTTTTGACCCAACTTTGAGGGGTCATATCTCAGAAACCATTTGACTTACAGGTGAGAGACATACCATTGAATTTGTCTCATTAAGGTCTACTAGTACAGTAATTTGCAATAAAATCTGAGTCAGTGGCAAAAAATGGCCAAATCTTGGTTGAATTGACATGGAATGACCCCAAATGCTTCATTTTCAACTTTCTTCTTCTGATTAATCACTTCATTTCTCTTTTCATCTTGTATGCATGAGATTAATCACTACATCCCTCTTTTCATCTTAATTTTGTGGGTCTTTCATAATGTCAAGAAAGGAGTTCATGGGGTTTAAGTCAGTAATTAGTCTAAGAAATTTTAGGCAGGTGAATGGCAGTAGTATTAATGGTGAACCGACTATACAGAAGGCTGTGTTTAGAAATGAGAGTTTGGAAATGTAGACATACAATTAAAAAGAAGTGACTAGGAGGATGGGGAATACTGTATTTTAGTGGAATAAGAGAAGGTTGAGAGGATAGAATGTAAGAATGAAAATCACGGCTTGCGGAAGGAAACTAATTTTCTAGATATTGCCAATAGTAAAAAGAATATCTGCAAATCTAAATGAAATGAAATATCCAAACTAGAGCACATCTGACAAAAACTAGTTGCATTTGTCACTTGTTTCAATGTGAAACACTCATCATATACACTATATATACAATCAATTTGTGCAGTCATATTTTGTGAAAGGAATTAATAAATCCCAACCATATATAACCTAGCCTAGTGCTTTTAAGAGTTAGACCACGCTTCCATGAAATATTCTGTAAACCACAAAAAGAGTCGAGTGGTTTGGTTGGAATGATCAGTTTCAGTGAGGCCGAGGAATTAAATCTCTGATAAAGTAAAAAATGACTGTCACACACAAGATAGGGAAATGGACACACGCGTGTAAGAGGTCGAGCATCTCCACGAAGATGAACCACATTCACGTACACATCACAGGACACTGGTCGTCCATGGAAGGAAGCTCATTTCCATTCCTGCCATCACCAGGAGAGGTCTACCTGCACCGACAGAGCCCTTACTCTCAAGCTCCTGCATTTAAGACACGAGAAAGCGTCCCTATCATTGCACCAAAGAAGAAACCATCTCCGCTGGCGCCTGCCTGGATGAGGAAGTGATGCCCATGATCGGACGTCTTCTTTTCTGCTATGGGTGTTCTGGAAGCGCCTTTCCTGGTCTTGAGAGTGCCGAGGGGGCGTCGGAGGACGACGTGCCACCCATCCTGCACACAACTCAGAAACCGGGAGAAGGGGATGAGAGAGAGAGAGAGAGAGGGGCTCTGAAGGGGCTCTTCTTACCTGGAAGAACGACGCATGGGTCGATAACCACTGGGATAGAACCTTGCACGTCCTCTACTTCTCTGCCGAGGGACACGGTGGGTGGAGGAAATACCAGGCTTGTTGGTTCGCTTGGGCATCACCTGAAAGAAAAAGTGCAATGGGCATCAACACTGACTAATTGAACGGGTCAGTGATCTATACAATCAATCAATTTATGAAAAGTGCTGTGGGCACAGCGCAATATACTAAGTGGTTGCAGTTTTCCTGACCAGTTAATTGCCTTCCATGACATCTCCAAAGATGCTATAGGGATTCTCCAGACCCACATACGGTATGGGTTCTCTAGTCACAGCGCAATACACAGTAAAGATACTATTCAGCCTCATTTTTTAAAAATCTGGCAGATGCCAACGTGGGCACATCTTTAAAGCAAAGACATTGAATTTAAGGATTTAAAGCCCCATTTGCTTTAAAGGTTCATCTCAATTAAGTGGGTGTTAAAAATGCCAACAGAAGGGGTGAGCTAAATGTAAAAAAAGGTGGGTGATAAAAAAAAATATGGTCAAGCTTGAATAAAGCGGATAAAAGTATGAATTTTTTTAAAAAAAAGCAGTAGAATAAAGTGTAGTCTCCAGCATCTCCAAGGGGAGCCTGAAGGGAAGTGAGTGCGCTCATAGCCTGTAAAAATGATATATGACCTTGGGGAATGAAGGCCGAGGGCGTGTACAGTTGGCTTGATTGCAAAATGTTCCGCTAGGAAAATGAATGCAATAGATGAGAGGGTGGACCTTAGCCCTTCCAGTATTGGCATCTGTTTTTGACGGATTGGTGTAAATTGGGGTTACACTGTTGGGATTAGACCCTTGGAACCATCCAGTAAAGGTTCGCAAACTTGAGGTTTCTTGCGAGTCCACAGGGGTAGAATAGGCACTCTCTTCAAAGCTCAAATGCGAGGGCGAATCTCAGGCAGAGGTACCACAGAAAGAATTCAAGCGAGGTTGAAGCACCTACAGAGGGATCTGATATTTAATCGGAGGCAATGTTCATCACAACGGAATGCGGGGGAAGGAAGCCCATTTCAGCATGGAGAGAGGTTACGTGGGAAGACTTAAAAGGTTCCTGTAGTAAGGCGGAGGCCTCGGTGGTGTAGCAAATTACTCAATATGCTTTTGGAAGCTGAGCCATAGAGGTGGCAGTCGTAATAAAGCATTGACAGAGGTAGTGATCTGTGGATTTGAGGAGGGTATGTCAGTCAGCCCCTCGGTACTGCTTTCTTAAAGAATCCAAAAGGGCAAGGACAGGAGCACATCTTATAAGGTCTTCAATATGATATCGCCAGGTCATACGTTGGTCAAATATGAGGCGTCCAGAATCAAAGGGGCATCCACGTCAATGTATAACTTTTGAGAAAAACACGTTCAAAGTTTTGCATTTTCCCTTTTGTCCTATTATCATCAGAAATAGCATAATACTAACTATTTCATCGATCATAATAAATCTGTAACCGTATTTATTTCTGAGAACAAAAAAAAAGCAATAAATCAATTTCCAAAATGTCAAAATAAATATCGAAAAATTACCCAAATGTTGAAAATATAACAAAATGTACAAATAACCACACAAATACATAATATAATGGTTGCAAAAAGATAACAATAACATTATGTAATATCCATTAGCAGATTTTAATCACTTATTATTAAATAGTAATTTTTTAAATAAATTAATTTGGAAAATGTTAACACATGAATTCTTATGTGCAATCAGTGTTATTTTTATTTTGCTAAAGTTTGTTAATTAAATATTAGCACGATGAATTTTGTGTTGTAATTATTAATTAATAAAATAATTAATTAGTAATTATTCTTATTGTATTAATGAATTTCTTACCATAAGTATTTTAATGGTTTTGACACCGAACAGCGGAGCGATTACCAATATTATTTTTATATTATTGTAATAATTATTTTGATAACACTCACCATGTGTAAAGTGCTGAGAAGGCTTAAGGCGGCGCCATTTTTTTGGGCGAGGTGGGGGAGTTAATGGTGAATGGCGGGGTCGTCAGGATCGTCGCGACTGTGTCCCCCAGCTCTTACCTGCCCATGTCCGGCCACAGCTACTGCACATTGCTCAGCTTGCTCCTGCTCATTGATGAGGGGTTGTGTAGAAAGGCTTGTAAGAAGTTCCATGTACGTCATGAGGATCATTAAATCTGCCAATTTTTCCTTGGATAGTACTACTGTGGCAGAGTACTTTAATGGCAGGTTGAGTTTTACTGCATCCTTCTTCTTTTCGAGGTTCACTGGTTTTGGATTCATAATTCTTCCATAGTTACTTTGAATCTGAAACCCACTCTTGTAGGTTTTGGAGTAACAGAGTACCCTGCTATCAAGGAAACCAGCCTTCTTCATGCCAGCCCAAAACACCACCTTTTGGAGGACGTCTTAATCCTTAAAAAAGTCCCTCTTCACTTTGATAACTGTGAAAGGGTGAACTCTGTTGGCCTTTTTAATGAGATTAATGTAGTGGGGGGGTGCTGAACATGGAGACAGGGCGCATGTTCAATTCAATCAGTCCAAAGTCACGGTCGCACGGCAGGTAGGAATGTCGTGTGCACAGAAGAAAAACCGGGACTGTGGGAGGGGAAGCTGGGTGGTGCGCCTGTGGCGCTCATTAGCAGGGCGAAGGTGTGTGTATCAACGAGCAGCACGCTGACTGGCTGCCTGCCTCTCTGACTTCCAGAATACAGAGATGGTTTGCCTGCGACGCGAGAAAATTCAAGGTCCGTTCTGCCCTCTGTGTAGCTGCTATAAGGGCGAATTTCGCTTCCAACCTTTGTCAACATGTAGATGAGGCTTATTATGCCTTTCAGGATGCCCCTCTGTTTCTGGACGCCTCATATAAGACAGGAACTTAGAGAGCATAACAAATTTAATCGGTGATCCGGTGTTCAGGGAGGAAGAATGTGAATCCAGTAGATAAGGCATGTTATGAAGTAGGGAGGGGACCACCGCCACAGAGGAGCCCATCACCCAGATAGAAATGGCTACATAAAGGGAGAAGCGCACAGGTGGTAGGATGTGTTTTATAAAGCGTAGTACTATAAGCATGCTTCCTTGGGGGACAGCATCAAGCTGTACAAATTTAGAAAAGAAGTGCCTCAAAGGTCAACACAGAAGGGCCCACAAAGTATCATGTGATACAGCTTCTGCAAAGGCACCTAGAAACCACAATTGGCCGGTAGTTTGTTGGAAGAGTTTTCCTGGGTTTGAGAAAAGGAAGGATGATGCTTTGACACCATTCTTGGGCAAAGATTCTGGCTAGGAAAATAATATAAATTGCAATGAAGCACTGCAGTGTATCTACACGAGCGTGTTGGATAGATAAAGATGTAGGATATAGTTATTTGAAGGAGGGGGGGATTCTTACACAAGGAAAGTGCCATGTGGACTTCTTTCATATAGTAAGGTTCTTTGTAGCAATTTCCTTGAAGTGTCAAAGAATAATGGTTGTGATTCTACTAATGGGTTATGTCAAATGAAGCCTGGGAGAAGGTATCAGAGAGGTTGAGCTGAGGAGGGCTGACGAGGTTGTCATTATGACGGTGGGAGGTGTCGCGGATGACTTCTGCTCCTTCATACCACTTAAGAGATTAAGGGAGAAAACTTTGATCCCACAGCTTATGCTGTACGCCCCCGCACATCACCACAATTAATCTCTGAATGAGAGGCCCCGATGTAATCGAGGCTCCGCTCCGCGCAGTTCTGGTCTTCATCTGGGACTCCCCACCCGGGGGAGCAACGGGGGCAGACGTGCTGATCTTGGCTTGGTTGCTTACCGAAACGGCAGCGGTCCCGTCCGTCCCCGCGGCCCCAGCGGAAGGAGAGAAGCTCCGAGTTTTTTTTTATGAGAGGAGGGCGGGGAATGAACCCGCTTTCACCCCCCGCCGTCAGGAGCCCCTAGGGCTGATGGGCCAGTTTCACCAAGATCCTGTTCAGAAATGGAGGCCATGGCTGTAACAGGGCACCCGCCGGGGAGAGAGATCTCTCCTCCCCTTATAAGTCCTCGGGCGCCCGCGCTGTCTGAGAAGCTCTCACAGGGGCGGACTCGGGTTCTGTACTTAGCCCCGAACCCGTGTTCGACCCTATGGAAGATCCTACCATCTGGGGCTGGGTCACCTCAGGGGGGCCTCCATGTGCCCACCCCCCCAACATCACAGATCTCATTCAAAGTGCCTTTGGTCATTTAGTCTTTGTCCGGCGAACCGACATCCGTCGAGGAAGAAAAGGGGGCAGCTATACTGACCCCTGCAAGCTGGTCGCGCAAGTACGCAGGACATTAGGGGGCAGGGGCTGACGGGCCCCGCTATCCCCTGCTCCCTTAAGAGGGTTGGCCCTACTGAGTCGCTCCCACTGGAAGCAGTCAATTATGGGCTGCCTGCCTTTCTTGGCAGTCCCCTTAGAAAGTAAAAGGGGACTGCTGCTTTAGAAATGGAGTGACTCAAGGGCGGCTCCAGAAAAGGGGGTGAGGGGAATCCCATACGCCCGTAGGCGAAGGAGAGGAGTAAGCCTCCTCTCCGATTGAAGTTTTGGAGGGTCCCCTGCGAAAGCACGGGGTGAGGGGACCTCCATTTTTTTGGTGGAGCTGCTCGAAGGTGGCTCCGTCGATGATGAAGAGGAAAGGGAGTTTTATTTTTATATTATCCTCATCGAGCATGGGGACCGTATTCGTTATACGGGAAGCAAACTCTAATCACCGCCCGCAGTAGCCCGGTCTGCGAGGGGTGAACACGGGGCCCGGCAGAACCAGCTGCCGCCATTTAGGACCACACCTTTACCCCCAGTGGCCAGCCAGGCAGCCCTTCGGCATGGCTGCTCCACCTTGGGCTGGTTGTAAAACAATAGAGATTGGAAGGAGAGAGAAAGGGGTATGTGAGGAAGGTGGTGGGGATGCAGGAGGTTGTTAAAAGCCCACCACCCGAAACCGGAGCCCAGGGGCGAGGGGGCATTATCCCCTTCCCCCTCAACCCCGATCCAGGATAGTTGAGTGTGAGCTGGTCGGCATTTATCCTGTGAAATTAGAGGCCGAAAATTCGCAGGTCGGCAGGATCAATACATGGCGGACAACGGTCAGTAATAGGGGCTGTCTCAGTGATTCCAGTTAGGCGTGGCGATACCCAAGTGGTATCGTTATCAGTACGGCGAAGTGGGTCTGGCATATAATATATTCTACTGTTTTGCAAGCAAAAAATCTAAAAGGTCTCTTTCAGATAGCGTACTTACTTTATTAAGTGGTATACAAAGTGTAGAATTTAATGTCAATAAGCAACAATGTTTCTGAAGAGCCCAATGACTCGGGTGAGAGTGGGGTGTCATCTTAGGTCGAGTGTGATTGTTGATGCAGGGTTTCAAGGAGGTGGAATCGGAGAGAGAAGGTAGCGAGTGCTTATGATGGGATCTTCCTCCTTCTCAATCTTCGAGTAGGCGACAGAGGCTCATTGTCAGGGGTGACATTTAGGAATGATAACCTGTGGTGAGGGGAATCGAGCAGCGGCATAGCCGGGAGAGAAGGTGCTTCTTCACACGCCGTCCCTTCAGTACAGGCCAGTACTAGGGTATATGGATGCTATATAAATTCGCCATGCAACACCAAGGTTGGGCGAGGATTGGTTCTTGGGGATATAATCGGTTACATAGTGAGATACTTTAAATCTAGTACTTTTTTCCCCTTGGAGGTGCTTAGAATAAGAACAACATATTTCCTACAAACAACGAACTGAAGTGCTAAGCCCCATCCATTTCCTACTCACTACAGCAGTGTCTAGGAGGATACCACCCCAAAGACATTCTATTCCCACCGAAACTGTCACACTCCTTGCCCATTGGACCTACCGAGCTCAAGAACCACTGGTCGGGATGGGCCATCCTACAACCAAACTCACCCGCAGTAATTTTAGAAATTGCACAGCAGATTCTCACTTCATCATCAAACGATTTCAATATTTTACCACATACACAACTCTTGTATAGCCAAAACCTACAGATACACAGAGTAGCTGATCTATGGGAAAACCTCATCCAGTCCATAAGTTCGTCGAGGCCACTGGCAGAGGCAAAGGAAGGGTTCTAAGCCAGAAGTAATATTATTATCACCACCACCACTACTACAAGGGAACAGTGTGATCATGAGGACTACTATTCAAGCCCTAAACAGCTATCACATCACACAGCTCATAAGGTGATCTGACAGTGAAAACACTTTGGATCATAAGAAAAACTAAGCTACATTGGCTATTGTTAATCATTGGGTTGGAATGACAAGTGTGATCGAAAGAGCAAAAGTGCTCCCACAATATCATCTTCAACCGCTGCCCCCCAGCTAGGGATGGTGCACATCAACTACTTTCATCTTTGCCATGGATGCACCCAGCAAAATGACACCCTTTGATGAACATGTCAGATATATTGTGAACGTGCTTGTGTTGTGGCTCTTCTCTGATGGCAGAGGGTGCGTGTGTGTGGGTGGCTCAAAATGATGCAGTATTGAGGTTTGGCTGGTGACCACATCGGCACCTTGCCCGAGTGATGTGCCTATGTGATGGAAATGATGACTTGTATTGATGTGCAGTGGAACGTTTATGAAATGATCAGAAAGTGGAGAGATTGCGTGTTTGTTTGTGTGTGGATTGAGTGTAAAAAAAGGGTCAAGGTTTTGTGGTAGTGGTGTTTCCTGAATTGATAATCTAGGCCTAGTCTAATTTTCAAATATTCATCATGTCTCATGGGGGATGGTACAGGTATTGCGTGCATTAGCTGGTGGTGTATCAGGTTTTGTGTGTTGAGAAACTAATCTTGGGAGTTTAGTGGGTTTTTTTACGGGCAATACCTCCATTTAGTTGCGAATCATCAAGTGCTTTGAATGGACCCGGTGGTGAGATGTAGTGCTTTGTTCTTTTGTAGTTAGATGAGGTGAAGTTGTACTATAAAACTCAGAGCTAGTTTCTACTCAAATCCATCTATGCCCTCCCCAAATACCTTTAGTTGTCTGCCTCGGAAGAGCGACTCATCAAGGGTCATGGCCATGACAATAGAGTCCTTTTCAGAAAACTCTATGTAGGCAAATCCCTTTGGGTGCCCATCATACTTGTTGCACAAAATTGTCACTCTGTTGACTGCACCACATCCGTGAAAATGCTGTTCCAACTCCTCAGCAGTAGCACCATAATCAACCTGAAAAGTAGTGAAAAACCTGTCACCAAGAGCTCAATGACATACTACCAAGTTACCTTGCTTGTCTTAATTCTTAACAGGATGGTTTTCTTTCAGTTCAAGTCATTTTCTAAAGTGTAAATGGAAGACTGCAAAAAATTTCCTTTCCTACCAGCAAAACAGACTAGTTACTTTAATTACATTCATTGTAACGATCTAAGATTCCTACCAAGTTAGTTTGGACCTAGCTCATAACATGCAGGCCAGTGTGTATTCTACTTGTAACTATCTCTACACCATAACATTGGACACACACTTATCAGTCAGTAGCAAAGATAAATTCTAAACTTGTTTACAGCTACCAGTAACTTTCCATTATGAATTTTAATCATTTCTCTACTAAATGGAGTCAGTGTACAACAGCACAACTAAGATACGAGTGGGAGCACTGCTTTTCCATTGCATTAAACAAAATAAAAGTTCAAACATTTGAGTATTGTAATGTCATCACACAATTAATTGATCTCTAATAAAGGAATATATATATTTTTTCTGGTGAATAAATGTATATTCTGGTAAGTATGAGGTCTCTATGGCTACAGAAATTCAGTTGATTTATTTAAAGCTATGCCAACATACGATTAGGCTCTGCATATATGGACTTCCTACAACAGGTTAATTGTGTTTCATTTTCTTGAATAAATGATACTCAGAGATAACTATACAATCATATATATATATATATATATATGACATTTAATTTGTAATCAGATGGTTATTAATTATATAGTATATGCATGTGAATGAGCAAGAAGGGAGATGCAAAAAGCATTAAGCAAGGAAGAAACAATAAGGGAACCCCATAATTTTTGTATCCTTTTCTTACTCTTCAAATGACAATTTATTCAAAGTTCATGTTTAATGGACATTACACATATGAGTTCAAGCTAATTATTTTATTATGAGCTCAAAGAAACAATCAAGATTTTGATTGTCTATGAAGCAAAATTACAGCATACCACTATGATACCCATGTTTCAAAGTACTTGATTGTCTTGCATATATCAATCAAGAAATTCAGTAAGGCACCTCTTGCCTGATCCATTTCACATTTGGTTGCCATTTCTTCAAAAACACACACACTAAAAAGGAAGCATGCTCCAGCATCAAGGGCAGGCCACCCTTCATACCAGCACATGAAAATGTTACATACAGCAATCAAATCAAATGGAGGAGGCCAGCCTGGTCCAAAATGTCAGATAGTCCACAAAACTATCCTGAGTACAGGGGACAAGCGATAGCTGACCCTACTTTTCCTGGTACTCAGACAGGTAATGTGGAGGAAGATCATCCAGACTCTTGACTTTCAGCAGCTCACAGCAACTGTGGAATCAAAGATAGTGCAATCTAGGTGCTTTGAGGGGTGCTATAGATCAAGATCAGCTCTCCAAAGCGGCATAATAAGTTTATCCTCCATACAGTGGTGTATTGCAACCAGCTGGGCTGTGAAGGCAGACACAGCACCATGAAACCACACTGTCTTTAAACAGAAGGGATACAACTTGGAATCTGGGCACTTGGCACTGGGCACTTGGAGCCATTGTATACACTGGCATGGATCCTACATGACATGGTTTGCTAAAAAAATGAACGCAATACTCTTGGCACTGTGGAAGCTTTGGGAGTAAAGGCGCGCTGATAAATAGTCAAAGATGGTACCCTCCAGGGTGGACTCCTGAGGAAAGCCAGAGGCGCCACCAGCCAGAGAGTTACATGAAGCTTTCAAATGAGTTTCCAGGGCTTAGGGTAAAGGCATGACTGGAGTCTCTTGGCGAAATGCACTCTTGAGATTGGTTGCTGATGCAGTGAGAGCCATTAGCAACTGAAGGAGAAGCTGGGCTGACATGAAGAGGCACATAATGTAGTGTATGGACAGCACACAGAGAGAGGTATCTCCCGAGCATCTACAAGTAGGCTCGCAATGTGGACCATGCAAAGGTACTGGTCTTCAGGCTGTGATGTGTTGTGGATCGAGTCCACCTTTCACAATACACGCTCGGCTGTAGATGCACAAAACTTGTATCAATAGTTAAGCTTCAAGCAAACAAAGGATGTATAGAAAAGTAAGGCAAGTCCTGAACATCAGAACGAAGAATGTCCATGGTGCAGGTACAAGAGACCCTAAGGCTGCGAAAATAAACCTCTCAGGTGAAATGTTGGTCAAATACAAGATCAAGGAAACGGTGCAAATTCACCACTTCCAGGCGAAGCCAATTTAGGAAGAAGTCTGGGTCAAGGTATAGCTCTAGATGGTGGCAGAAGTGCACCACTTTGGTCTTGGCTAAGGAAAACTGAAACCTGTGCATTCCAGTATATTAAGAAACGAGGTTCAATGCCTAATGGTGTCAACATTCGAGTTAGCATCTGGTCCGAACCAAAAGGGATCAAAAGGTTGTCCATGTGGAGGATAGCGAAAACTTCTTTCAGCGGCACTGAGGCAATACCATCGATGCTTACGTCAAATGTAGCAAGAGTGTAAAACTGATTACACTTCCCTGCAGAACACCCTCTTCTTGCTCCATAGAGCCAGAGAAGGGCTTCTCCTACCCATACACAGAATTGAAGATTTACCAATAAAGGTTGGCAGGCATCCAATCATGCGGAGAGTCTGCGA
This sequence comes from Ceratothoa steindachneri, assembly GCA_963969495.1. Classification (NCBI taxonomy): domain Eukaryota; kingdom Metazoa; phylum Arthropoda; class Malacostraca; order Isopoda; family Cymothoidae; genus Ceratothoa; species Ceratothoa steindachneri. Next base: position 163,167,399 of record OZ018324.1, on the reverse strand, counting down.
TACCACATTGCCATGCAGTATCATAGGCCTTTTCCAGATTGAAAAACAGTGGTGCACCGCTGTCTACAAATGAAGACCTCACAGATGGCATTTGATGTGGAATGGAACTTGCCAAAGCCAAAATGCGTAGAAGACAGGTGGCCTCCACTGTCCAGGAAAAAGGCTAGTCTAACAATTACCAATTTCTCAATCAACTTGCACATGCAGGAGGCTAGAAAGATTGGGCGGAAACCGACTGGGGTAGAGTAATCTCTCCTCAGTTTGCAAAAATCGAGTACAGTAGCATTTCGCTAGGAGGATACCCTCTGTCCAGATCCTGTTGAACAAATGCAACAGAAAGGCCATGCCTAGCTCACCTATGTTTCAAAGCATGACACATCCAGATAAGGGGTGGCATTCATGCATGAAACAAGAGCTGAATGCAACTCACTCCTTGTAAATCTGTCATTGAAAGGTTTTATAGCCTCTCAAGGTAAAGTCCAGTCAGTGACCTTCAACGACATCACAACATGCATTGAATGCTGATAGAGCAGCATCCTGGCTAGAGAATGCAGAGAAAGTGGTCATAAAGGACTGCCATGGACACAGCATTCAAGAATGCAGTCCCATTCTGCTGGAGAATGGGATGGGGGGCTGGGGGAAGGGGCTGCAAGAACTTGCCATGAACCCTTTTGACTTTCTTACACACCTAAGTAAGAGCAGTCTTCTCATTAAGTGAAGACATGAATGCCCACCAGGAAGAGCAGCTGGGTTGCTTCGAAACACACTAGAACCTAGACAAAACTTGCCGAAATTTACAGACAGTGAAATCATTCAAGTCAGGTAGTGCTTATAGCGCATGTAGGCATAATGCTTCTGTTTGAAGCCAGTCTCACACTCAGCTGACCACCGTGAAGGTGGTCAGTTTGAAAAACAGTGACACGTTCTAGGAATAATAGTTAAGCTTACAGCAATGAGGTTGCTGGAGAACTCAATGGCCTTATCCACCGACCTAAACCCCTCAACTGGAACAGAGAAATCAGTCATTTCCTGAAATGCAGACTACTGCGCATGTGCCAAACACTACTGGGGTGGTCTTTCAGGCTGTTGCAGTCCAGAAAAAGATATATGAATGGGAAAGCAAGAGTACCATGGAGACCATTAACCACTTACCACCCAAATCAAGTCAGGCCTCCAGAGAGCACAGGAATAGATCAAGACAAGAAAATGAAGCAGTTTTCTGGCAGTGATGCATAAACTCATCCACATTTACGACACTTATCTCCCGCTCGCCAATCAGGTCTGGAAGGACATGACCTCTTGGATTGATTGAGTAGTCTACTGAGACAGGGGTGTCTACCATTATAATACTCGAACAATAGAAGGGGCCTCGGCAACTGTGCCACAATGCGATGGAAGTCCCATGCATCAAAGTCAGCTGACAGTGGAATGTATGCAGAAATAACAGTATACCTCCTATCCAGGTGCAGCTGCACTGCTGCTGCCTGACAGGTATTTAAAGCAGAGACATCATGCCGGGCCTAAATCTCATATCCACGTACCCAGTCCTAATCCTGTGGTGATGGGGTAGCAAAGCCCTTATACTCTTATAGGGCACACCCCCAGCACAAGCCTCCAAGTTTGCCAGGAGTCCTCAGCAATCCCAATGAAGGAATATGGCCCTCAGGCTAACCTCTGAGGAGATGCGGGGGTCCTCTTTAAAGAGGATGGATGGAGTGCAGACAAGTCTTGGCACCCACTGAGGAGTGATTGTGCCATTTTCAAAGAGGAGACCGCCACAGGAATGGTCATATGCTTCCAGGAGGCAGAATTCTGGGCACTATTGCCTTAGACAACTTATCGGGAGAGGTTGGTCTCGCTATGAGTCTTTTCCTCCCTCCGCCTTGAAACCTTTGGTGGGGGGTCCCTCCTTTAGAGAATCCGCCGTCTCTGAGCCAACCAGTCCAGTCCAGTCTAGGTTGGGAGCATACAAGCCAAAGTTCCTTTCAGGGGGCAGGTCTAAGAACCGTGGAAGATGGCCTCACGACCACCTTCAGGGGTGGTGCCTCTTTTTAATCTAATCACGCAGTGGAGGCACAGAGCTGTTTTGCTTTATGAGAAATGGTCACGCAGGGAAAGGGGGGCAGAGTCCTGGTTTTAACGGAGATTGGATGTGAACTCATTGTGACCAGCTGTACCAGGGAAGCGACAGGGGTGTGTAGAGAAAGAGCCTCGTTCATAGGCCTGGAGCAGAGAGTGTCTTGTTTAAAATTGGGCATAAGATGTCCCAGGCAGCGCTGGGCATGCCAGGACCAAGTCCTTAGCCTCACGAAATGAGAGACGATCAGAAGTCAGAATGGCCAGGATTGAAAGAAGTGGGTTACAGCTCTCCGTAATACACAATAAGGACTTATCGTGTGTGGCCTTGGAGCAACTTACATAGACTTCGGGTAAGCCTGAGTTTGCACATCTACAGGAGCAATTCAAATGGCCAAAGTGGTGGCAGTAGTAGCATGTTTGAGGCAGTGGCAGGAATGTCTTTATATGGTAGTGATAGCAACCTGTATGCCCTGACACAGGGCTTCTATTGAGTAGTCCAAGAGTTCCCCCCCATAAACCACTCCTTTATCAAGTTCATGGTAGAGTGCAGAGTTACACTCAGTTGCAAGCCATTAAGTGTCTGAAGGGTACTAATCATGGCAGCTTCGCAACCAATGCATTCACCAGGTTTCCATCTGAGAAATAGGTCACTTTCAGTGCTCTACCAATCAAACTAGCTAATGGTCTCTTCTGATGAATCATGTGGCCATCAGTGGAGTGAATAATCAAAACAATTAGAAGCCAGTGGGCTCAAAAGTGCTGTTAAACAATCTCTGCGAAAGTAGGGACGGCCGTTGTTGGAGAGTAGTCGCCCTGAGGTGCCTCCAAAGAAGGGAATGAGTGAGGGGCTGAGCCACTGCGCCTGTAGTTTTTCAGCGAGTCAACCTCCACTCCAGTAGCAGAGGGTTTGAGGAGCCCATGAGAAAGCATAGGGAGACAACCCCTTCTTCTGAGGTGGAGCTGTGCATGGGTGGCTCTAAAAATAGCAAAAGGGAAGCCCCTTTGCTGTAGACAGATGGTGAACACAGATCCCTTCGCCTTTTGAAGGGGTGTCTCATATTACCTCATCCTCCCAGATACCTAGGAAGGGCGAGGCTGCACTTGGAGGTGGATTTCCAGTATTGCCTTCTATTGTAATCATAACTTAGAAAAAGGAAAAAAATAACACATGGAAAGTAGATACTATGACCTACTTTGTGAGGTCAAGAGAAAAAAATATCCATAGGATCAGAAAATTCCAGAATGTGATCATTTACAGATACTGGGTCCACGGGTGCTGCATTGCTAGACTTTGCCAACCCAGCCAGGGCAGATATTCAGGTGAAAATATCCTTGAGCTTTCACCATAAAGGATGGTGCCGATATAGCCAGCAGGCTTTCGGCCCTTGCAGCAGGCAGGAGTCTCAGAGTAGACATTGCCACTCGACTAAGGCTCATAAGAGGATGAAAGAGCAACGGGTAGCCAGAGCCTCTGTGGATAGAAAGCAGTTTGGAAAGGGGTAGGAGGGTATGCAATAAAGAGAAGTAGAGATAGGGGGGGTCCACTAGCAAGCAGGGTGGGTGATCACCTATTATTATCATACCCTGGTGCTAGGTGACTGCACGGAACTCTGTCCAGGTGGCATGAGTCCTCCTGGCACAAAGTGCAGGTAGAAAAGGATGAGGGGATAGCCATAATAATACAATAATAAATAATCATAATACTAAAACTATAATTAGAATAACTAATAATAATTAATATTACTAATAATATAAAGGTAAAATATCACAGAGGGAGAAAGGGGAAAGCGCACCAACAACTTTCCCAGGTTCAGTTCAAATCGACCCAGGGACGGGGCTTCCTTAATTAGCACTCAAGTCGGGGGATGTGCAACTCTTCCAGCTATCAGGTGTAACAGGGTACCCCCTAAAGGAAAGACAGACTGGCATGTCAGCTGAAGTAAAATTGATGCAAAATACCATTTCAACCTTCCAGTACCTGATCTCTATTCTTTGATACAGCTTGTGGGACTTCATTTAGACCAAGGACTGTACCACATCCTGGCCTCGAGTTCCAAAGACTCAACAGAGAGATGTGATGGTCATCGCTTATCTTCATCTTATTTGATTCTCTTAGTTTATTGGACACTGGCCATTGCTGGTCAAGGGTGGACAAGGTCTTCCTGCCGGCTAACAAAATTCACAGAGATCAGAATGACAATCATTAGCAAGCCTGCAGGCAACAGAGTTGTCCTTGTGGAAGGGAAGATCCAGGAAGAGTGTCATTTCTGTGTACTGACACCAAGTAATGAGCAGGGAACCCTTTATGGCCCAAGGGGGACCATCTGTGTGAGAGAAATATGGATATGAAAACCCCTTCAGCTAGTTTTGGCATCAAGAAGTTGTGTATGAAGGAAGATGGCAGCAACAGTAGTATGGTGATTTGCGTGTGTGTGTGATGACAAATGTGGCCAGAGGGGTGTTCACATATGAACACTTGACATACTGCTTCATTGGCAAGCTGGTGCCTACAAGCCCCCAATTTTCTGTGTCCACTCTCACTAAGAATCAAACCCAGTGGTACTTTGCATTAGAAATCTAATACTTTCTCCACTAGACTAACAAGATCTCCACAATAACACTATTTTTGAAGGAAACTTATGCAAACTTGGCTTTAATGCTTTGCCTAATGGAAATTTAGTAATCCTAACACCAATGCATAATCCATTTTGCAATTTACTTATAATTCCACTGCAAATCTTACTAACATCAGAAAGTGAGAATCGTGTCCAAATGTCTGGCTGAAGAATACATTGAAGAGCAGTTGTTAGAGCAATTTGGAATTATTTACCAATTATTTCTCTCACTGAGGACATGTGTCAATTGGTGGCCAACCCTTTACCATTAAAAAAGAAACCGTCTCATCTGAAATATTACTCACACCATGAATCCTAAGCTTAAGTGACTTACATTCCCCACATAAATTGATCGGGCATCCACTTCCATTTTCTCCTCAATAGATAAGTTAAGGTTGGAAGAATTCGAAGCTCCTGCAGGTGGGGATCCCATGTTCATCTGTTTGTCAACTTCAGTTTGAATTTGACGCAGCTTTTCTGCTTCATCTTCCATTTCTCGAACTCTGGCTAGAAGTGTAGAGAATAAAAGCACAATAATTAGAGCAAAATGGAGAAAGTCAATCAAATATCAAAACAAATGTAATTGGATTACAGCCTTAATAAGTGAAAAAGACAAGGTGCAACACCATTAAGCAGAAAACTTGCAAATAATTCATTTCATTATGATGCCAGAAATGATCAAATACTTAAACATAGAATTTCAACCTACAGAAACATCACCACCTCAATATACATGTAGGCATCAATAAAATGTGACAATAAATGTAAAAGAGTTAGAAAGTGGAAACTCCCCTTATACAACTACTACAGACCCTTACTTGGTCATGACTTTCCTACATGCCATTATAATGGCAACTAGCGACTAGGTGTGCAGTTGTTCAGGGGATTATTCCAACAGCCCAGTATGCCTCATAACACAGTCAATCGCACTCCTTGAATAAGTGGACAGATTAAACTTCAAGATATAGTATAAACAATAAGGAAACTAAGTGGGACTGAGCTGGGCTCAGGTGATCGCTCTTTCTTGCTCTCTCTCAGTCACCATCCTTTGCTCAGCAGAATCACACTTCTACCATTATGCACACTATAATACACTGTTTCCATTACCCTTTCAGGATTCATTCATTCTAATTGCAGGTATTATCAAAACATTTCCATCATTTACTTCACTCATATCCTTTTCACACGAATTTTCTTTCATATATTTGCTCCTAATCCATTCACTTATTACACTTAGCAAACTTCACAATTTATTTTCCAGATGACATTGTCATTACCATACATTAAAGCTGCGAACAAGACACTAATACAGAATTCTATTACTTAAACACTCAGACAATTCCCATTCGCAAGTACCCAGACAGCTCTAGCTACCTTCTTGTATTCATCCATTCCCTTTTAATTAACACACTTATCATCATCAAATTGCTTTCTTACAAGTTGGGGTGGCATGCAAAAATGACAGAGCATGCCTGGACATTGCCCGATATTAGGGCTTAGTTGCTTTTTATGACCACCCAGAATACAGTATTGGCATTAAGGGGGAACAAATCAGAACTGTGAGTTGTCGTATATAAAAATCATTAGAATGAACTTTTGTAATATTGAAAGTGAGGAAAAAGATGAGAATAGAAAGTAATTATAAACATAGAGGCAATTAAAATATCATTGCCAGGATTGGCTCAAAGATTCTCGCTACATTTGAAAATGTTGTATTCACAGTTATCTTAAAATTCAAGCTCTGATTGGAGGGTGGAAATTCTGAATTTGAGCCAAGCCAATCAGTAATGAGTTCTGTGGCACACACCAAGACTTTCATTTTCATTCATATATCTTTGTTATAGCTTGGTTTATACTTGGGCATTTTCTTGTTTAGTTTTTTTTCTTAATTTTTTTTAGTTTGGGGCCCGACACCTTTTATTTATGCTTTTCTTTGTTTTGTTTTGTTTTTTTTTTTAGTTCTGGGCACCTCACCTCATTTATTTACGCTTTTATTTCCTTTTGTTTTCCCTTCATTTTTTAGTTTGGGGCATTTTGCCTCTTTTTGCATTTCTTGTTTTCTATCATTTTTTAGTTTGGGGGGACCTCGCCTATTTTGCTTATTTCTTTACTTTTATAACCCCTTGTCAGTCAATCTTAATCTGGGTATTTTCCCGCTTTTGTTTTTAGTTTCCATATCCAGTTTTATGGTCTTGATGTTGTAGCATGTTCCTTGTAATGTTTTTAAATGTAAATTGGTCATATGTTTTCTCTTGCAGTTTCTTCCGCTTGAGAATAACGATGTTCTATTGACTGTGTGTTGCCTTTGTTGGGTTATACCTACAAACCTATTTCACCTGTATGAAACCTGCCATACATTTTATCACTTACTCCATAAATAAACAAAAATGCGAAGACTTTAACAACTAATATATGTAAATCTATTGCATCATTTAAAATTAATTGTATATATTGGCAAAAATGCCTAAAGCAAGTAAACACGCTAATTCTTGAAGTGTCTCAAATAGTCATTGGATCACCTAAGCTGTTGCCACTCTCAGATCTACCAACACAATGAGATAATTTAGCCTATATTTCTCTTTTCACAGTGAGTGACAGTAAATTACATGTATTTGTCAGAGAGAGATGGTGACATCATGATTTAAAAAAAAAAATTTAGAAGCCCATCTGGCGAGTGCCTACTTGGGCATAAGTAACCTTACTCACAACAGCCCAGTACAAACAAAACAAAAAACAATAACAATAAAAAAGGCGAAGGGAAACAAGCAGGAAGCATGCTTCAGGGTTGGGGGAGGGTCACCTCCCCCCACCGCAGGAATGTGCAACCTAAAAAAAACAAATGCAGCACCTGGCAGAGCCCCACTGACTTCAAACAGAAGGGATACAGGGTGGAAACCGACCCCCTCTTGGGACTTGGAGCCATTCATATACACTGGCATGGTTCCAGCGTGGCTTGAAGTATGCTCCAAAAAGGCTGAATGCAAAACTGCCAGCACTGTGGAAGCAGAGGCATGGAAACAAATGGTCAAAGCTGGTACCCTCCAGGGTGGTGTCCTGGGCAGAATCAGCAGGGCCACTGGCCCGAGATCATACCTAGCTCTCAAAGGAATTTCCTGATCCTGGCATCTCTCGGCAGCATCGAGATCAGTTGCGAATCCAGTGAGAGCTGTTACCGAATAAGGGAGGTGCCGGGCTCGCATGTACAGGTGAATAATGCACTGTGCATGGCACAGATTAGATTGAGTGGCATTTCCCCAGCATCGACAAGAAGGCTCTCAATGGGTGAACTGTGGAAGGCACCGGCACTGTGCATGGCACAGATTAGATTGAGTGGCATTTCCCCAGCATTGACAAGAAGGCTCTCAATGGGTGAACTGTGGAAGGCACCAGTCGCCAGATGAAAACCGGTGTGGTGGATTGAGTCAACCTTATGCAATTCACGCTAGATTGTGGATGCATAAAACTTGCATCCGTAGTCGAGCTTTAAACGAATTTAGTGAGTTTTAATTTTCATATTTATAAGCTTTTAGTTTTTTATAACTTTTGCAGGAAATAAAATTGTAATAACAGTCTTCCCTTTTATAGGTTGGACCTAAATGAAATTCACGAAGCCTTGATGGAGGATGATGATGACAATTGCATCAGAGTTGGAATAGGCCCACCAATTGAAGATGCAACTGCTGAAACTGATTGTGACTGACTGCTCAGATGATGAGGTCACATGTGATCCTGACCACTTTCCAAGAAGAATTCTGCTAACAAATGTTATTTGAGCACCGGAAGAACAACCAGACTTAGAAAATCAACCATCAACTTCATCTACTCATCCAACAAAGAAACAACAGAAAGAAAAGGATATTTGGCACAAAATAAAGAAGGAATTATTGCTACTGTGAACAATTATGAAAAGAATGCTATGCAGCAAACAGTGAAGTGGGAGACATGCAAACTCTTTTGCAATGCATTGATCATTATTGGACCAACGACTGGCTTGATTACATTTATCATCAAAGCAAACTTTATGCTCAACAAAAGTCGTTTCAACATGATTGCATAATGAGATAATCTAAGGGATTTCTTTGGAATCATTATTCTCTCTTGATATAATAGGTTACCAAACAAAAGGTTATACTGGACTCAAATGGAAGCTGTTAAGAATACACTAGTCATAAATTCAAAGAGGGAGGATACATTCGATAATATTTTAATTGTTCATATGAAGACAGATTTTACAAGGTGAGCCCTACTTTTGAACATCTGAATAAAATAAAGTAAATAAGGCAGAAGAATTCATTAGTGTTGATGAGATAATAGTACCATATTATGGGTGACATGGTGACAAACAGTTTATAAGGGGGAAACCAGTTAGATTTGGTTACAAGCTTTGGGCCGCATGTACATCCGATGGAGCCTTTCTGTGTCTCTCACACAAAGATCCCTGATCATGGTCTAGGACATGGACCAAACATAGTTATGGAAATGGTTAGCCAAACACAATTGAAAAAGGGGTAGTATGTAATCTACAACAATTATTTTGTTTCAATCGATCTACTAAAACAGCTGTAAAAAAAGGAATTGCTGCTACATCAACACTATGAGAGATTGTTTTGGAGGAGCTCCTTTGATGCCCAGAAAACTCATGGAAAAGAAAGAGCGTGGTTACATGGAAGAGGCATTTACTAGAAGTGTATGTCATCAAATGGAAGGGACAATAAAGTGGTCAGTGTAGGGTCAAATAAACTAAGAGTAGAGCCTATTCAAATAGCCAAGAGGTGCGATTCAATTGCTAGAAACATATTCATATTGATGTACACCAAATTATGTGCATTTGTATAATTAACATATGGGAGGCATCAATGTCTTTGATCATCAAAAATTGGTGTATTGTATTCAAATAAGGTCCAAAAAGTGGTGGTGGCCTTTATTTGCATGGAGTTTGAATGTGCAAGTGAAGAACACATGGATGCAGTATCAAAAAAAAAAGAAGCTAGGATGAGTCTTTGAATTTTCAAGAAACTTTGTTATTTCTTTGCTAAAAACATACAGCGTTGGATGAATACAACCAGGACCAAAATGGCATCTATCTAGTGTGATTCAAGATACAGTACGGTTCAATCAGTGACAACACTGGACAGCAAAAGACAACAACAGCGTTGCAGGTGCAAAGAATGAGGTCGTCATACATTTGCAAAATGTGTGATCTTCCTGTACACCCTGAATGTATGGGAGCTTTTCACACAAAGAAATGAGATGTTTAAAGACATTTTAATTTCATCAATTATAACAGTTTCAATAGTTAAATTCACTTATAACCAAAATGTATTTCAAAGTGGAACGTTTTTGTTATGTTATTACCGAGCGGTAACAAAAGTTACCAGGCTATGTTTTCTGTATTTCGGAAGAAATGTCTAAGTTGAACTTATTTATGTATTATTAGGACCTACATTAACAATATCCTGACAAATTTTGTTTAAAAATATTATAAGATAATTCTCAGCATTAATGGGTTAATGGGCATGTTTCCTGCCCCAAAGAGAGCACATTTCTAAGACACCAATAGTCACACATACATTGCATTTCTGTGGCATTTTAAGATACCTGCACTTACTTTGTGGCCATCAGCTGTTCTGTCAAACCCGCAGCACTCAGGAATGAAGCCATGGCATATTGCATTTCCCAGAGGTCTCCTTCACTCATAGTACAAGAAATCCAAGTCATTACATACAAGACCCTCACCCACTTTCATGATACATGTGCAGAACTCTAGAACATGCTATATAACACTTCATGGATCCCTCCTCCCTGTAATCAGGTGACCATGACCAACAAAACAATCTGCAGACACAGCACAGGAGAGGACTACGCTATGCATAACACTTAGCAAGGGGAGGGTGGGACCGGGGAGGCTGGTAGAATGTGAGGTGCAGGGCAGGCAGACAAGATCACAGTGTGGGCAGAGTTGAAAGGGGTATATTGTAGCAGGATTGAGAGAAAGCATTAGCGTAGGAACTCAATGGGTCATGACAAGCAAAGTAATGGAGAGACTACACAGACTCAAACTTGAAAGTCAGGCAGTCATATGAATAAATGATGTTCTACAGAGCAGTTCAAGAAGTGTGGTTTAGCGGGAGTCCCTGCAGCCAGCCAAATGGACTTTAAACAAAGGAAACTGTTGGAAAGGAGCCAAATGTCTAACCTTACTATAGAGGTTTTATCATAAAGCACCTGGAAAAGTCACTCTTGGTTTATGATAAGGAAACTCATGTCTTCAGAACCAGAAAACAGCTAATGAAGACTGCATTTGAGAATAGGTAGCAGATATTTAGAGGCATACATGTTTTTGGATAGTTAGTGAGATTTGGGAGGGTCAATTATTATTATGACTGCCGATCAATACTAAGGCATCCATCTCAGCGAGTTGGCAGGGTCAAAAGAGTGGAGGTAGGGATAGGTGGCAGTTGGGAAGAGAAGATTGATAAGAAGAGAGCAGTGCCATCACAGGGGCTAGGGGGATTGTGGAAGGGTAATAAGAGTGGTTTAGTAGCCTAGGATATTACAAAGACAGAGACAGGATAGGCACAACTAACCAGAGATGCAACCATATGAGCACAGTGCGGCCTGATCAGTGACACTCCAGCATAAGCATAAGACAACCATAAGCCCGCAATAATACTCAGTGTAAAGAGGAAATAAGCATTCTCCTAAAATTTCAACTAAAATACCATGTGGGGAAGACAAACAAAGATCCTATGGCAGGAGGCTTGCAAGGCAGCTAACATCCCAGACAACTAAATACTATGGAAGGGGAAGACAACATCCTCCTTTCCATATCACAACCTGGTGTAAAAGACTTCCAATCAAAGGACTAAGGGCAAGAGGTAGTGATCTAACAGATTGCGGTACAAGGACAATCCTGCAACTCAATCAGACTTGGGCTTTCAACCAAAAAGTGTCTTGCCATCTGAGGGATCAAACAATCTTGACAGAAAGGCTCAGGAGAGGGCTTCATTAAATGGTACTGTATCTTGTGTCAGTCCACAATGCCATGCAATAATAAATTCTGCACCAACATCTTTTTTTTTTCTTTGCCCTACAGCCTGGAGGGTTGTTCTGATTCCTGCCATGCAGTGAAATTGGGCAAGGGCAAAATGCTGGTCCAATCATTCAGTCTGGACCCCTCATTTCTTTTCATTCTTCCATGCCTGCGGAAGACAATCTCGACATCCTATCCATGGATGCTATGAGTTTCGCAAACTGACCAGAGATGCAACCATATGAGCACAGTACGGCCTGATCAGTGACACTCCAGCATAAACTAGGTGTCGCAAACTAGGGAATACAGAGATCCAATATGTCTAGGGCATTCAGGACACTTTTTAGGGGCACTATAAATGACAATTCAGTCTCTGAATAAGGCACAATGTGATATCTCCTGTAATGAGCAGTATGTTGCAACAAACTTCCCCGTGGAGATGGAGACAATGACAAGAAGAAAGACGGTATAAAGGCTGCATATCATTCCCACTCTCCATGATTTGCAACCATCCATTTACAGTGGCACAAATCCAGTGTGACACTATATGCTCCAAGAAATACAAACAAAGTACTCCCAGTGCAGTAAAAGCTTTAGTGCAGCGACAAACATTTGAGGCTGGTGTTTTAAGAACCAACAGCACCACCCCTCCCAGAAGTTTCTTGCCCCTAAACCCCAATGCTTAAGAGTTTGACTGGAATCTCAAATCAGCATAGCTGTTGGTGGCAGAGAGAGAGAGAGTGTACCATGATGTACAATGGCATAGAATATGGCATAAAGCAAGTAGCATCTCATGAGCATCAACAAGGAAGCTCTATACTGGGGAAATATGGGGGCACTGGTCAACAAGCAGACTTGTGTGGTGGATCAAATATACCACCTGCAATAAACACAGCTGAAGATGAGTAAAACTCACATTTGTAGTCTAGCTTAGAACAAACAAGCGTGGTAAAACATTAGACGAGTAGCCCAATCAGCCAACAAGGTGCTGAACTCCACAAAGCAAAGAATATCCATAGGAGGGGTAAAGGAGGCCCTAAGGCTGCAAATGTGCAACTCCGAGGTGAGGCATCAGATGAAAAAAAAGCCAGTGAAATTGTGCAACTCCACCAAATCCAGGTAAGACAAATTTATGAACAGGTCCAGTTGGGGTAAAGGTGTGGATGGCAGAAGTGGACCACCTTAAGTCTTGGCCATACACAATGAACCCATTGATGTAAGGAGTATTGAGAACATCTGGCATTAAGGTGATACCATTGATGCTCATAGAGTGCAACACTGAGGACCCTTACCTGCAGGAAGCCTTCTTTCTGGCCTATTGGACAGGACAGAACCCCCCTCCTCCCACAGTATGGATTGTCTCTATAATACCATATCATGATGTGGTATTGTACTAGTCAGTAGTAGTCCGCCTCCCCTTCCTAAAATGTCTAATTCCTTTCTTCTCTTCCAGGGTGCTTGATGAAGATGGAGTGAAAGCAATCCAGATGGAGGACTCGATAGGCCTTTATCGTGCCTCCCATTCATTTTTGTATCTTCCTCAGGCATATGAATTTGAAATATTTAAAGATTGTGGACAGTATTATAGATTTATAAAGTGGAAGTGTCTGAATTGGAAGTCAGAGAGTAGAGCGAGCTGGAAAGTCATCCAGAAAAAAGTGTTGGTGTTTGGCAGTGAATCTGTGATAGAAGATGCCTTCTCTTTTCCAGCTCCTTGGTACCAGCTAGTCAAGCTACATCTGGCTTTGATGAGAGGTGGCTGCAGCCAGTTTTGCCCCTCACTCATTCTTGTGGCTGAAAGGGACCATCCTGAAGTGGTCTTGGAGAGCGCCTCCCAGTCTCCAATGGAGTAATTGGAGCAAGCGCCTCACAAACATAGTGGTTGGATCTGCGTACGATTGGATTTTGCTGTGGAAGGCCTTCTATGTACATAGTATTAGATTGGGTTCAATAGACACTGTACAGTTAGTATTTGACTGATTTATGGATATTTCTGGATTGGCTGATATATATTTGTAAGGCCCTATATAAATCTTTGGGTGACTTATTTATATCTTTGCATTGCACAATATATTCATAAGGCTATATATATTTTGGGGGTATATATTATTGCAGCCATTTGGGGGTTTGATATTTGTTTTGCCATTTCATTCATTTTTCACTATCTTCTTTTTAAGATTTTTTTTTTAACTTAGAAGCCTATCTGGCGAAGGCCTACTTGGGGCATAAGTCACCACACTCACCAGAGCCTACTACTAGGCTATATTAAAAAAATAACGATAAAAAAAGCAAAAAGGCAACAAGGAAGCAGGCTCCGGTGTCGGGGCTAGGCCCGCTTTCCCCCAGAGCAGAAACATGCGACCTACAAAAACAATCAAATAGAGTGGAGGAGGCCAGATTCCTCCAAAAAGTCGTAAAGTCCACAAGTTGGTGTGCACGAATCTATCCTGAGTACAAGGGACAAGCGGGAGTGCCTCCGCTTGTCCCAGTACAGGATAGGTAACGTGTGGAGATCACCCAGACTGGGATATTCAACATGTGTCCAATTCAGAGATGACCGAAAGCAACCTGAAGCTGTCACAGCATTGGGGGGTAGTTTTTAATAAAGAAAATATTAGACTAGCCCTTCATTATCCTCCCCTCAAATACCTAAAGGGCCCTGTTGGAGTGGCAGGGATTGTTATGTGGGTGCTGGGACCCTACCCCTACAGTATCATAGACCAGATCAGATCAAAACATAGAGTAGATAAGTGCCGCTTTCAAAGGAAGGCCTTGCAGATACCATTTTCCATTATACAATTTTGAGTGGAACTTGCATGAGACAAGTGATGAACCCTGTTCAAAAAATGAGCTAACCTAGCATTAATCTTTTTCTCTAATAAGTTGCACAGGCAAGCGGTTAGAGAAATTGTGCAAAATCTAGCCAGGCTAGAGTGATCCATCCCCAGCTTGGAAAAAGCATGCATTGTAGCCATTTGCCAAGTATCTGCTCAAATAACCTATGTCCAGATCCTGTCAAACAAACCTAACATGGCAGTCAGCCAATAAATCTAGCTCTAAAGTATTTATCAGCTCTTCCATCATCTGTTGAAAGCAAGAGGTTATTTATTGAAGGAGGCACAATTTATTCATCTAAAAGGAATGAACTTTCTGGAGAAAATAGAGAAATGCTTAGGATTTTACATTTTAATATGTGATGGATTTTAAAATACAAATACCCCAAATAAAAGTTATCTTAATAGTAATTATTAATAACTAATAAGTGTCTTATTATCTTATATACTACATATACCATAGTACCATGTACTATACTGTCTAATATACTATTATATCATAGACTGCAGGAAATAGTAATTTTATGAGAGTATTGTTTGTTATTTGCTTATGTATTATTGCTACTTAATTGCCAGCTATTTTAAATTCTCAATAAAAGGTTTTGATTCTAAAATAAATAGGCTTATTTTTATCCTTTCTTGAACTTTTCAAATTATGAAGAACTAAAATCAAATGTTGGCATTGGAGAAATAATCAGAAAAATATCTGAATCTTGTATAAAATACAAGTGTGATTCCTGATTCCAATTAATTATCCCAACACTATCAAAAACCACCACTACCAACCAGGAGTGAATAGATGAAAGCTGGTGGTGACTAGCCTGCAAAATTAGCTGCAACCAAGATAGAGGAGAAGATGCATGTAAAGAAAGTAGTGTGAAAAGGTTAAAATGTCACTCTCCCAGGTAGGAGGTGTAAGTCTACATAGCGTCCCCCCCTTCTTGCAAGGGTTTTGTTATAGAGAATCCACTTTTCAGCATGCTATGATGTGCTTGAGGAATGGATGCTACTCCTCAGTGTGAAAAAGCACAATTACTTTCTAGAGAACCTAATTACAAGCAGGGCCACTTTAAGGAGCTGCGGGGCCCATAGCACAAGGAACATTGCCCCCCCCCCCCCAAAAAAAAAAAAATATTCTATCTCCCCCCTCCCCCCATTTTCCTGGCTGGGAGGACTCAACTGAAAAAGGAGTTTTTATTTTGTACACTTTTTATTCCTTTTTAAAGAATAACATCGTGTACTACTATAACATAATGCCAGACTTATTATACTATGCAGTATGCTCTAGTGCAGTTTTCTATATTTTTCTTATATATAGTAATATCATATATAATAATAATATAAAAATCAGGAAAGTGAATAATTATTTTGTCTCAGCCTTCTGTGCCTAAGGGCAAAAACTTAATTATTACTAATTTTTTACATCCCTGCGGGGCCCATAGCATGTGCTATTAGGTTAAACTGGCACTGATTACAGGCGCTACAATGAAAAGTCTTATGGTAAACCTACATATTGGACCTCAGAATATAGACAATATCAAGTTTTGGCCATGGTAATTTGACAAAGAAAGCCATTTAAAGTAAGCAATATACTTAATGGGGAGCAAGCTAGAACATTAAAATTTAGAAAATGTTAGTACTTAATCCACATTTGTTTCATAATACCTTTAATAGATTCCAATTCTGTTTCAATAGACTGGTCAGTTTCATTAAGATGCATGGTATCTCCATCTGTGTAACTTTCATCTCTCCTGTCAGAAATGTCTGTACTTTCTTCATATTGAAGTTCTTCGTGGTCCATGTTGGTGATGAATGGCATTAAACTGGACAAATAAGTATCTGAAAAGTAAGAATGTTAGTGCTGTACAGTATTCAAACTTAATAATCATAAAAGATGCATATCAATCAGAGAGAAGATTAGAACTATTATCATGTCAAGATCAAAGGTACAGCAAGCAAAACAAGCTTAACCTTTGTTAATCACTTTGAAAAAATTTCATCAGATAATATTTTGAGAAAGGAAAAAAATTGTTGGTTAATTTGTTTGCCTCAAGAAATCAGATACTGATGCTGCTGGAAGGGGAGACCAATTTAATATAGAGAACATACAAAGTGCAATGATGTAAATGGTCCCAATTTGATAAAAAGGTGAACTCTGTCATTTGAACACACTGCATACATGTAATATGCCCCTTTTCTTAGTGTGCTGAGCAGAGCAAATGCATTTGCTGCAGACTTGATATGAGAGCAATTTTGAAATTTTGCAATTACGAGGTAGATGTTCTGAAGGATATGAAAATTTATGTATCAAATTTTGCATGAAACTTGGAAAGAAACCCAAGTTAGGGGGGGAAAAAACCCTTTGATAATTATGCTTTAGGGATTTTATAAATAAAAACAGAGTGAATTTGCAAATTAATTTTGTCTGATGACATCAAAAGGATTGTTAACATGCTTGATCAATGATGCTTGACTGAGATGCAAAATCAACTGTGTTAATGTCTACAAAGAACTCAAGCTGAAAGGATGTGAATTAATGATCCCAATGTTCATTCCTCAAAAACACAATGCCAATGTAAAGTCAACTATAAATTCAGCAGAATTGTGTGCACCTTCCCAAGTTCCTAACACTCCAAGAAGAGCCTATATGTACTTATACCTTGTAGACTTTTTTATTTCTAACTTCACGAATTCCTTACAACCCTTTCTAAATTCTTTTCATGTAGGTGATTTAGTTTGTTGTTGCTTTTTTCACTAAATGATAGTGCACATACATAAAATAACCTAGTTAATTAGTTTCATTGGAAAATGTGGTCATTATCCACTCCCTCTATTCACAAGATCCTTGCAAATGTTTCCTCTAGTGAAATGAGAGCCCAACTCAAAGAATAAAGCTTTGGTATTGCGGAGATGCAGGTGGAAGAGCAGATGTAGAACAAACTGGCACTCTTAGAATTTTAGAGAACAGGGTTTGAGTGTGGAACAGGTGCAGGACCAGTGTGTATATTTTCATGGAAATTACTTTAAACAAGATAAAGACCATTCATCTTGGCTTCATTAGAGCATTTTTCTTCTTTAAACAAAATTCCAAAGCCTTTGGGTAGCATGTCATAGGTACAGACTAAATGAAAATATTAAGTTTCTTAATATACTTCATTCTACACAGTTATCTTAAGACTTTTAAATTATGCATTTACTTCCTCTCTACTATACATTTTATATAATCATTCCAGCATTGCCTTCCACTTCTAGCACATCCCCATATAGCCTTTGCACTACCTCCTATCATTTTGTTAAATATTCTTAATTTACTCTATACCCATGTTCATATTTCCTCTCTTCTACTCTCCACTAATTTAACAGCTTTTACACTTCTGATTTTCACCTTTGCCATCTTTCTTGCATAACTATCTACACACCAACCTATTTAACCAGGCACATTACAATCATGTGAGGATAGGCACATTTGTACAACTCTCAGTTTTACATCAAATATCCCCCAGATTTTCTTTCTTACCAGGAGCAGACAAAGCATACTCTTACTTTCACCCTCTTTTCTTTTCCTATCCCATATCTAGCTCCCAATCCTCCCCCGACTCTCTGATATATCAAAAGCCTCTCGTATCACCTATTCAATCCTATCTCCTATAACCAACTGATCTAGAGTCCAAATTTTAATCAACACCAATCAAAAAGCATTGTCATTACAGCTCTCCTTCCCAGTCTCACTTCTATCATTACAGGGTCCATAAACTGCATCCACTCATCAATCTCAACTTCAATCCATGATAGAATTCTCGAGCTCACATACTCACACTGAACCAATGGAACATGCAATTATTCATGCAATAGCACAGACACCTTCCTTTTATTTTTACCACCAGTACTCCCACTAGATTATACTCCATACCATGCACACTTTCATTTTTGTAGGAAAAATTAATTATTTTATACAACTATTCAAATTAAATGTTAATATATAGACATCCATTATTCGAGCATAATTATAACTACTATCACCATTCTACATACTCACATAATGCAAATATCAGCAATCTCCCAGTCATATATAGTAGGGGGGAATGAAATTGGACTATTTTAAAGATAAAAGGCCGCCAAAAAATAATTGCTTACACAATAATTAATATATTGCAAAAAAATAAAAAAATAACTAACGTCTGGCCAATTCAACCACAGAGGTATTTTTAGTAATATATTATCATATTTAGGAATCCAATTAATATCCTGCATTCTGATTGTCATCATTGATCATGTGACTGTATTCGAAGCCACTCATTGGATAGGGGCTTAAAAACCAACAATGCCTCCCTTTTTCTAACTTAATCTCTAAATTAAGTTTTAATAATATAACTAAATTCCAAGAAAGGAACAAGTTTTTTTAATGGAACATCAAATCAAATGAATGCAAGAAGGCCTAAAAACATGAGAAATGCATATCATCACTGTCACTATGAGAAATAGAAGGATTGTAACTAACTAATCATTTTCCAAAATCTTTTTTGTAGTGCCATTTTTCAGAAAAAATTCTATGGAAGCCATTCTTGTGCAAATATACCCATCTCTTTCATTGCGACCAGCAATTTTACCGCATGTACTTGTTAATTTGCAAATCAAGTGATCCAACGATTGGGAGTGGGTTGGAAATATGGCAATTCAAATTTGCTGACATTCAAATCATGAAGTTTGCGATGGTGAGATCGCGAGTGTTGTTTACATCGAAGTTATGGGGAGAAAGAAAAATTTTCTCACTGACTTGTCACCAACATTGCTCCCTTGGTGAAGGTCCATTCATAATCTTGCAAACAGCGAAGATGCGGAGATTTGTATCATCGTCGCAGAGGAGAAAGACAAGCAGATTTTCTGGGTGTGCTCTCCATGATTTGATGCATGGGAACACTTTGTCTTACGTTGATTGAGGAAGAAGGCAGAGACATTGGATTTGGAAAATAACATGATTGGCAGCGTCAGAAATATGTGGTCAACTTTTGATCGCAAACCAACAAGGAATGTATTTGGAGATGACATAGAAGATGAGAGAGTGCAGGTTCTTCTTAACTTTACCTTTAAAAGGATGCTTGGAGAGGTAAGTTGCACCAAGGCGACAGGCTAAAGTCAACCACTTGGAAGTGGGAAATGAGTCCTGGCTTCAAAGTTTTCAGTTGCGGATCAATTTCTTGCTGTGAATGGATTTGGGGACAAGGAAAAGGAACTTCTGATCAGAAGACAAATCTGTGTTTGGAATGAACTCCTCATCCCATTCTAACTCTTACACCTATTGGTGCCTTGAAAGAATGATTGCCTGTGGTAGGTCCATCGATGGTTTGGAATTGATGATGAAGGCCGAGTTGATTGATTGGTCACAAATTGACCAATGAACTTTTCATCTCATCAATCCTCAATCTTTACCAAGATTCCACCATCTCTCTCTATCTCAGACAAATACATGTAATTTACTGTCACTCACCTCAAGAAGAGAAATATAGGCTAAATTATCTTGTGTTGGGATATCTGAGAGTGGCAGTGGCTTAGACAGTCCAATGACATTATTGGACCACTTTGAGAATTAGTGCGTTTGCTTGCTTTAAGCATTTTTGACAATATATACAATTAATTTTGAATGATGCAATGGATCTACATATGTTAGTTGTTACAGTCTTCACATCTTTTTAAAATTATGGAGGAAGTGATAAAATGTGGGGTAGGTTTCATAGGGGTGAAATAGGTTTGTGGTATACCCATTACCCAAACAAAGGCAACACACAGTTGAGAGAACATTGTTATTCCCAAAAGGAAGAAACTGCAAAAGGAAACACATGACTAATTTGCACTTAAGCCCAGATTAAGATTGACAAGATGTTAACGAAGTAAACAAAAGATGTGAAGTGCCCCAAACTAAAATATGAATGAAAACAACAAAAGAAAAGTGTAAATAAAAGCAGCGAAGTGCCACAAAATAATAAATGAAGGAAAAAACAAAACAAAAAGCATAAATAAAAGAGGCGAAGTGCCCCAAACTAAAAAAAGAAAGAAAGGAAAACAAAACAAGAAAAGTATTTATATGTAAAAGGCGAAGTGCCCCAAACAAACAAATAAGAAAATGGCTAAGTAAAGAAAATGAAAGTCCTGGTGTGTGCCACATAACTCATTGCTGATTGAATCAGATCAAATTTCAGGATTGCCATCCTCCAATCAGAGCTCGAGTTTAAGATAACCGAGTATATACAACATTTTTAAACGATCCTAGCAGTTATTTTAAATCGCCTCTATGTTCATAATTACTTTCTATTCTCACTTTTTCCTCACTTTCGATATTACAAATGTTCATTCTAATGATTTCTATATACTACAACTTACAATTCTGACCCCCCCCCCTTAATATATAGCCCTTACATTCCATACACTCAATTGATTCACATTGACATGAATTACCCCTTGATTGGATAGGGTTTGCAAGAACCTATATATTACCAAAATGCTTTAACCCCTTCCCCGGCAGAAACGTGTATACACATTTTCACAAAATGTTCTTTTTTCAGTCGTCGACGAGTATACTCGTCTAAAACTTTACCTTCAAAAACCAGCTACATACGTATATCTTTGTCGATTTTAAGCCTTTGTAAGCCATTCTACGTGTGAAACGAGTATTCTCGTCAAATCGTACGCCTGGCAGAGGCGATAGGGTAGAGCTGTGGGATTTCAAGGACATTGTTACTAGACTTGCTCCGACAGCCATTGTCGTCGGATGGGTGTTGTTTGCATCCACATTTGCATTCATTTTTTTGTAGCATTTTCAAGTGTTACACCCCAACGGAAGATAGTGAATATGAACCTTCCCTCAGAAGCTTGAATACTTCTGATAACTCTGCCAGTTCATCAGACAATGACTATTTCTCGACAAGTGAGGAGGAGGAGGATGGGGGTGAGGGGAGAGCTTGGAGAAGCCTCGAGTTGTCAGAGGAGCGTATGAATACACCACCACCACGTTTTCCTTTCACAGGAAATCCTGGAATAAAGATTGATGAAAACCCAGCAGAACTGAGTCCATTTGAATTCTTCAGTCTTTTTTATTGACTCTGTACTGGTAGAGACTAATCGTTTTGCTGAACAAACTGGGCAAGATGATTCTTTGTGGCGCCCTGTAACAGAGGCTGAACTTTTTGTATTTTTTGCCATGAAAATGCTTGGGGGTATTGTGAAAATGCTAGAAGAAGAAATGAACTGCTTGAAAGACCAATTTTTCGGCAGCTAATGACTATGAAACGGTACAGTAAGATAAAGCAATAGCAATATCTTCATTTTGTAGATAATGAAACTTGTGATGCACAAACTCACCCCAACCCAAAATTGTATAAGATTTATGATGTATTCATGACATTGTGTGAGAACTTTGGGAAGTGTTACACCCCTAGGCAAGATGTATGTATAGATGAGAGCCTTATGTTGTTCAAAGGAAGGTTAGGATGGGTACAGTACATTCCACTGAAAAGGAGGAGGTTTAGAGTGAAATATTTCATGTGTGAGTCAAAGACTGGATATGTGTATAAAATGACCATTTATGTTGGCAAAGGAACACAGTTTGATCCAGAGTATGATGCATATCCTGTGAGTTCGCGTGTTGTTTTATCTTTGATGAAGCCCTTATTTGGGAAAGGTTATTGTGTTACTGTGGATAACTATTACACTAGTCCACAATTAGCTGATGCTCTAGTTATGAACCAGACTGATACTTATGGAACTCTACGTATGAATCGAAAAGAAGTGCCAGAAGAACTGAAAAGAAAAAAAACTGAAGAAAGGAGAAGTTGCAGCATTTCAGAGAGGCAAGGTAATGACTCTTCGTTGGAAAGACAAAAAGGATGTTGCAATGCTATCAACCATTCACAACCCAGCCATGCATGACATTGAGACAAGACAAGGGCCTGTGAAGAAACCCAAAGTTGTATGTGAATACAATCATACAATGGGAGGAGTTGACAAGGTGGACCAGCAACTGGTAGATTATCCCATTCCAAGGAAACGGGGTAAGAAATATTACAAGACTGTTCTTCCATTTGATGGATATTGGAGTATGGAATGCTTTCATCCTGCATCAAGAAGCATTCACTCAGTCAGGAAAAAAAAGTCTAACACACCTGAAGTTTCATTTGGAAATTATACGATACATATTTGGCAAGTATGGACCTACTTTACCACCAAGAAGATCACCAGGTAGACCCTCAAAATCACCAGGAAGTTTGCGGCATACGTCAGGAGGACATTTTCCAATGGAAGTTCCACCAACAGAAAAAAAGAAAAATCCAAAAAGAAAATGTGTTGTATGCAGTCTGAAGCGTGACCAAAGAGGGAAACCAGTCAGGAAAGAGTCACATGTGTAAAGTTTGCCAAGTAGCTCTATGTGTTGTGCCATGCTTTGAAAAGTACCATTCTAAATAATTTCATCTAGAAACTTTCTGAGGAAATACTATTCTTTTATATGTGGAAATAAAATTCATTTGTTTTATTTTTTTGCTAACAACTTACAGTTTTCAATTGATTTTGTTCATAATAAAATGCCGGAAAAAGGAATTTCATTTTTTTATGCATATTATAATTACTGCTAGATATTTGGTAACAATTGTAATAAAAATTAAAAATAAAATAGGTTTTCATTTCTCTTTACATTTGGTAATAAAATTGAGAAAAATTAAGAAAATATGGTAAAAAAATATGGTTTATAGGAAGACGAGTTGACTCGTTTTTGCCGACAAAGGTATTTACAAAATAAAAAGTTAACCACAAAAATGGGAAGAAAAAATAATTAAAAACTGTTTTCATAACCAGCATCAAAAATACTATATAGAACCAAAATAAAAAAATTAGTCTGAAAAAGAAACATTTTTAACAAAAAAATTGTTGGGGAAGGGGGTTAATGCATTCCCAAACCAATACCTCCTTATCTGTTCTTAGTTACACTATATGACACATACTAGAAGACTTAACAAGTATTCTCATCACATACAGGAATTAGGCAAAAAAATTTATATTTCTAAAATAAAGAAGAAAAACTAATATTTACCTATGAATTTATTAAATCAGTTGTACCAGTAGGAAATTCTGTAGGAGAAAATGAGATATTTTATACAAAGATAATCCAATCAAAATCACATGTTAATACATAGACTTTTATTACTCCATAAATCTGAAGGGGCTGCATATATATTAGTGATCAACCCCTACCACCATTCTACATCTCTGATGTTTTACCATAAACTTTTCTATTTAGAACAGGTTAAAACGCCTTGATTTTTGCACTAGAAATGCCCCTCCTTTTGTCCTTTCATATTCCATACAATATGACTGCCAAAAAGCAGATAGATTCCTTGATCCAATCTAAGATTAATTATCAAATGCATCTGTAGGATTATTAAATAAGCCAGTAGGACCCCAATCCTTAGGTGCATTTGCATGTAATTACCCTTAAGGACATGCAATGGACAATGAAGTCCATTAAGACTTGAACCGCAGCAAACCTTAGAGACAATTAAAATTTCACCATTAAAATGAGTCAAATTGCATTATTGACAAGGAAATAGAAAATAGTATAATCTAAGTTCATTCTATGAGGAATAAGTTTAGGAGAGAACTGCAGATAGATAAAGAAGCAAAGGAAAAGTAATGGCAGGCAAAATAAAAGATCTGCACTAGAGAAAATGTTACCATCACTATAATGGCGCATGTGCATATCAACAATCTTTTTATACATTTAGAGTGAAAACTGAGGGACTCTCCTGCCTAAGTTTGCAGGGAGAGAAAATGTGTGGAAGATATATAGCCACAGGCATTGAGGCTGGGAGAGAACACAATAATTCAGATGTCAAATGTAGTACCAACTTGATTCACCAGATAACCCTTCTGGGGTACATACACACTGAAAATATAAATATGTGGGGAGGGGGTGGATGCCAATGCATTTCATTAAAACTTTATGATCATCGAATGTGAAGCCAGCGATACATGCATAATGTATTGAGTGATGAATGACAAGAGTATATTGGAACCATTCTTACATTTTCATTTGATTTATATTCACTGCCTCAGTAGTACCATTTTACCTTTCTGCTGTGCAATGAATATGATGCTGGGGAATGAGAGATTAATTTTGCAGTTTGTATTGAATTTATAATAGGGCTTTTATGTAATGGTATGGACCTTCACAAAGCACCTGTGGTTCAAATAAGGAAATGTTTGAGAAGTGGGTCTTCAAGGCAGTATTGGGAGCACCAAAGAAGGGGGATAAGCATATTGCAGTAGGTGGATAATTCCCCACCATTATCAGGACAAATATAATTAATTAATTTTGTATTTATATATATATTTGCTCGATCTTGTAGAAGCAAGGAATGTAATTGTATAAATTTAAATAAACAATTTTTAATTTCTAGTCCTATTTGAGTTAAGATCTTAAGTTATTGTTAACAGTGTCATTATTGTAACTAAATCTCTCAAAGGCCCATACCACTTTTGTCTATTTTAACATCTTTTCTCATGGGATTGTGGTTCCTGAAAATGCATAATCCTTTTTTCATTTGTTCTTATTATAGGGATAAGAAGATAACCAAATTGTAGTCAAAATGTTGCAACTGTAATAAACATCATGGCTCCACACATTTTCTCACCTGTTTTTACTTGAAATTAAATTCAAGTCTAGAAGCAGTCATAATTTTTTCATATATATCTATCTATCCTGATATATCTATATCTACTGGATATTGCAAAAGTCCTGTTACACTCATTACAATGCACTCACTTTAGGAGGATGTTAGTTTTGATACAGTTACACACATTTTTGTTTTACCATATACAGTGCTCGACAAAAGTTTAGTCCGGGTGAGTGGGGTGGACTAAACTTATGTTTAAAAAAGAATGGTATAGATGAGGGTGATTTAATTTAGTCAGAAGTTTGGGCCGGCTGCATGATGTCAAGACATCCCTCAGTTTCCCACTCAGCCTGCCAGCATGTGCTCAGTGTCGGCTTGTGCGCGCTAGTGAGAGGAGTGTGCTGTTGTGTTCTCCTGACCGAAGCCATTTTGTGACTGGGTTTTTTGTAGTTTGGGAGTATTTGTGGCCTTATTATGGGGAAAGTGAGGCAGTTACAAGGGAAGGACATCAGCACTCTCCCCAAGCTATAGAAGGAAATTAGGGCTTGTTGGGATGCTATACCTACCCATAAGTTACATGATCTTGCTATATCCATGCCACGATGCCTGAGGGATATCAAGAAACGCAAAGGATGCCCAACAAAGTATTAAGGGTAAGATTAATATTATGACACTTTTATCATGCTGCAACTTGTCTGACACGCACCCGGCCTAAACTTTTGTTGAGCACTATGAATGTGTTTAAATTGTAATATTAATCAATGTGGCTGCCCTCAGTGGTGAGCAAACTATCCAGGAAAGAACCTAAGGGTGTGCACATGTTGCAAACAAAGTAGTTCCTCATGTTGGCCCATGCAGTTGATGGAGCACTTCAGCTCATCAGTTTTCCCTCAACCATGAGCCCATAAGCTGTGGTTGAGGGGGGTGGAGTTGGGCAACTGCGGCAGCTAAATGTCCTTTGATCAGCAGTTCATGTTCAACCCCAACTACTCTTGCACAGTCTTGGCCGTGTGGGCAAGGGCACCATCCTACTGAAAGATGTAGTCTGCCTTCTTTGTGATCTTTCTCACCCAGTGCAGGACTTTCATGGCCAAGATGTCCCTGTAATCAGCTGGGGTAAGCTTGTAACCCCCGGCATCTTTTGGCCATTCAAAGCCACTATGCAAAGCATCATCACGGAAGCTAGGTACTTGGTCATGGATATATAGCGGACCTCAGTGACATCCTGGCAGAAGCATACCATGCAGTCATTCTGATTCTTGATGATCGGATTGACTGTGAAGGTTTTTTTCATTAGAAAAATGAAAATTTGATTGCCATGACAAAGAGTCATTAGAAGGTGGAGGCAGCACTCCTGATGATGTTCTGGCATACAGTCAGTGAGTGAGCAAGGCCTTTCCAGGCCCCTCAAGCTCTTGCCACCCTTGAATTTGCTACTTGGGTATTATTAGCTTGTGATTTATACTAAATCAAGTATGCTAATTCCGAATCTGTAATCAGAATTGTTCTAGCATATAAGGTTCCTGAGTTACACATATGGGCAGTGTTGCTTCGGCTGCTGTAGTGTGTGTTTGGTTCCTGCTTTATCACATTGTCAAATTTAGTCATTATAGTAGTGGTGTTGAAACAGTATTTACATAGTGATTAATTGCATGTTTCCTTCAGATTTATCTCTAAATAAATAAGATTGTACAAAAGTATATAACAGGATATATACAAACTAAGTTGAAAACATGAATCAGCGAGGATGTATAGCCCAGACAACCTTTGTTATATCTGTGGAAGATATACTCCAAGCAACTGGAGGAAAAATTTAGCTAAAAAGAGTGAAAACTGCATATAATTATTATTTTGGTTGTAAAGTTGGTGACCAAGACAAGCCCTGGGCACCTCACAAATCTTGTAGCGTGTGTTATACGGGGCTCACACAGTGGTTAAATGGCAAACGGAAGGGCATGCCTTTTGCTGTACCAATGGTGTGGCATGAGCCAACAAATCATGATTTTGATTGCTACTTTTGTATGACAAATATTGAGGGATTTTCAAATAAGAACAAGTCAAAAATTGTATATCCAGATTGTAAGTCAGCTATAAAACCAGTCCCCCATAATATGGAGATGCCAATCCCAGTTCCTCCATCAGCTAGTGCAGTTAAAGAAGATGATTCATCCCCTGAAGAGGAGGATAACAGTGACTATGAAATGTATGAGGATGATTCTAAGGAAAAGAAGATCCAGTTGATAAATTGAGAAAGATTGAATGATTTGGTGAGGGCTTTGTCATTGTCAAAGGAGAATGCAGAACTGTTGGGCTCCAGACTACAGCAATGGAATCTTCTAGAGGACGGTGCCAAAATATCTACTTTCTGTAAATGCCATGAGGCCTTAGCTGCCTTCTATAAATTAGAAGATGGTGCTTGTTTCTGTACTGATGTTAATGGCCTCATGAATCAGCTAGGAAACGAGCATTTACCTGATAAATGGAGACTGTTCATCCATGCAAGCACTGCTAGCCTTAAAGTTGTGTTGCTAGACAATGGTAACAAAAAACCTTCAATTCCTGTCGCACTTATTGTTGGGATGATAGACATATGACTCAATGAAATTGATTTTGTAAAGTGTTTATTACTTGCATCATAAGTGGAATATCTGTAGTGATTTAAAGTTAATTCTTTATTTCTTGGACTGCAGCTAGGATATACAAAGAATATGTGCTTCTTATGCCTATGGAACAGCCATGAGAATAAGAACCAATACAATGTGAAGCACATGCCTTTGGTACATCCACAAAAGATCTACCTTCAACAACTTCATATAAGACTTGGCCTTATCACAAATTTTGTTAAAGCAATGGCCCATGATTCTGATGGATTCCAGTTATCTCAAAGAGAAATTTGGTGCAAAGAAAACGGATGCTAAACTTAAAGCTGGCATTTTTGTAGGGCCGGAGATCAGAGAATTGATACTTGACAGGGAGTTGAGAAATAAACTAAGTCCACTTGAGTTGGCAGCATGGGATTCATTTGTCCATGTAGTGTAGAACTTCCTTGGTAATCCTAGGGCTGAAAACTATGAAGACCTAGTGGACATGCTAAAGGCCTATCAATGAATAGGGTGTCAGGTGTCTTTTAAGATGCATTTCTTACATTCGCATCTAGATTTCTTTCCATCTAATATGGGTGATATTAGTGACGAACATGGGAGAAGGTTCCAATGAGATATCGCAATGATGGAAAGCAGGTATCAAGGCCACTTCAACGAAAACATAATGGGTGACTACTGCTGGTTCCTAAAACGGGAGGATCCTATACTCATGTACAAATGCAAGAGCAAGAGCCTCAAACATTTTTGAAGAAATTTATAGTTAGGTGAGTACTACCTCTTTTATATGTAATACATAGCTTGTCTGGGTCTACAAAGGACGTAACATAATGCCAAATAGGTTGCCCGATTCCAGACCTTTGACCAGAAATGTCTCATTCTTCTCAAACTCGTAATAATTATATCAGTAATTGATCCAAGGTGACAAAGTGAGCCGTATAGCCTAGTTGCATAACTCAGGAACCTTAAGTGCTAGGAAAAGTCTGAGCACAGATTTGTAATCAGTGCACCAAAATTAGTTATTTACAACATCTACTCAGTCGCAGAGAAAGTTAAAATTTGTTGGCTAGTGCAATAATCCTAGGAATAATAACTCAACATGCAAATTTGATCCCTTTATTACTATATTATTGTTTTCTCAGCCTAAGGTACTAAGCTATCCCAATCTAGTTATTGGGTTGTATGGTAATATAAATTAGGAATTTATATTACTCAAACAATTTTACTATCCCTGACAATTTTTATATATTTTTTTTAAATCAAAAATTCTGGGAACTTAAATTTAATAGCAAAATTAACTAACCTTACTTGCATTTATGCAACTAATGAGAAGAATCTGGCATGTGGTTTTACCAACGATCTGCTCCTTAAAACTAAAGAGATGATTGTGAAATTTGTTAGAATAAATATATATATATATATATATAAAAACACTGAAAATTGCAACTAGATTAAGTAGCTAAGTCTGTTTTCCTGAAAAAAGAAAATAAAAGAGAAAAGCTGTATTACTCAAAACCCATCATGTCAAAATGAAGGGTTTAGAAAGAGCTCTCAAATTTATGATAATTTTCAACAATGGTCCAAAGACTAAATTCCCTCTAGTTGATTTATAACCAGCAGATTATTTATTCTAAAATTAGTAGGTACTCTAAAATACAAGCTTTAAGCATTTCTAGCTATTCATACTAGTTTCTTCAATTTATACAATCCCTACTTGGCTCTTTGAACAGACTATTGTTTATGCTGATGTTAAAACAACAATAAGGATTTTGCAAGAATGCAAGAGAGATCCATGAACGCATGGTTGCAATTTATACTGACACCACCCCTTCCTATGCAACTATCGCTCGCTGGAATAGGGAGTTCCGCCATGGTTGTGAGCCCCTTGAAGATGACCCCGTCTAGGATGCCCATCAGATATGACCAATGAGGACAATCCTCGAAAATTGACGGGGAAAAGTTGAAGAAATCGAGGGAGAACTTGTAATATCACATGGAAGTGTTATCAATATCATCCACAACAATTTGGCCATGACCAAGGTCTCTGCCCGTTGGGTCCCTAGAAACCTCACACCCCGTGATTGACTTCAACGTCGTCAAAGTCCACAAGGCCAGAGTTGCACAATCTGGCCTGCATGAGCGCGGATTCAAGGAGCTCAACGGTCCAGATCTGGCCCCTAGCAACTACTTTTTATTCTGCCAGCTCAAGGATGCACTGCATGGACGCAGGTTTGGGGACGATGAAGATGTCCAGCTCGCCATCCAGGAGTGGATTAAACAGCAGTTGGGAGATTTCTGGTTGTCAGGAATTCGAAGCCTGAGGGACAAGTGGCGAAAGTGTATTGAAGTCGAGGGTAGTTATATTGAAAAATAATAAAACACTTTTCCCTCATATCTCGTTTCCTTATATCCAAATTGCAAAACTTATTGACCACCCCTTGTATCATTATTTTATTCAAAATGCATATTTATGTTATAATTTTAACAAATATGTATCAAATTAAGGTTATTTCTCTGATACTGACTCATAATTAATCTCTCCTACAGGTTATGGCTATCATGGGTACCTACAATTCTCGATCGGTAATCTGTTCTTATCTTAATATAATTATTAAACTAATTAATTATTAATATTATAAAAATAGAGAGAGCTATTCTTTTTCTATGTTATTCTTATAATTGTAGTGTTTGTTTTTTAAAAACTTAAAAAACTTGGCTTGGTTTTATTCTTTTTCAAAATTTTGTTTTTTGCCAACCCTGTTTTCAATGATAATTCATTTTAACAAAGTCACTCAAAAACAGTAACAAGAATTGAAGGAAGATAATTCCCATTGTGCAATAAAGATGAGGATCAGTGAAAACTGCACTTTCTAGGATCATAGAGCAAATCTAGCTCTTCAAAATGCCCTGGAATATCATTGCTAAAGCAAAAATGATTTAAAATTGAAAATTTATCTTGTAAAGCATCAGAACTTTGAAAGATTGATATATGAACATTTTTAATCAAAATTTTATTTTCCATAAGCTAATGCTAAAAGCTGTTGTTTAGACAAACTGAAGTCATAAACCAAATTTATCTTTGGGGGCACATAAGACATCAATGGCATATTCATCTGCAGAATCTTCTGAAGTAGAGTACAATTTCTATTAGTTTTTGAAGCAGTGTATTGATGCAAAATATGGAGGAAATAGGGTGCTAGGATATGCAGTACTCCCGGCGGTGTACAAACTTTGGGAGCAGAGGCATAGCGACAAATAGCCAAATGTGGTACCCTCCAGGGTGGCATCCTGGGTAGAACCAGGAGCACCACCAGCCTGAGAGCTATACCTAGCTCTCGAAGGAGTTTCCTAACTGTTGGTGACTGAGGGAGGCGCTGGCATCGACTAGTAGGCTCTCAATGGGAGAAGTGCAGAAGGTACCGGTCGCAAGGCGAAGGCCGGTGTGGTGGATCGTGTCCACCTTCCGCAATAAACACTTGGCTACAGATGCATAAAACTCGCATCCGTAGTCGATCTTTGAACAAACAGAGGGTTGATAAAAAAGTAGGGCAGTAGTCCTATCAGGGCCCCAAGCGCTGAACGTCACGGAATGGAGAATATCCATGGCACAGGTACAAGAGACCATAAGGCTGCAAATATGAGCCTCCCAGGTGAGGTGTTGGTAAAATACAAGACCAAGGGAACAGTGCAATTCAACCGTTTCAACAAGTCTGGGTCTGGGTGGAGCCATGGATGGCGGCAGAAGTGCACTAGCTTAGTCTTGGCCAAGAAAAACCGAAACCTGTGCGCTTCGGCATAGCAAGAGACGCGGTTCAATGCCTGTTGGAGTTGACACTCCAGAGTTGGCATCTGGGCTGCGCCAAAAGAGATCGAAAGGTTGTCCATTTAGAGCATAGAGAGAACATCTTCCAGAAGCACCAAGGTGATGCCGTTGATGCTCAGAGCAAAGAGTGTGACACTGAGGACACCCCTGTGGGACACCCTCTTCCTGCTCCATTGGGCCGGAGAGGGCTCCCCCCAAACATACGCAGAATCGACGATCTCGCAAAAATTCAGATATAAACATTGGTAGGCATCCCTTTGCCCCCATTGTGTAGAGTCTCTCCATGATACCATATTGCCATGCGGTATCATAGGCCTTCTCCAGATCGAAAAACACCATGGCGCAGTGCTATCTACCAAGGAAGGCCTTGCAGACAGCATTTTCCAGTTGGAGCAGAGCATTCAAAGTGGAGTGGAACTTGTGGAAGCTGCACTGCGCAGAAGACAGATAGCCCCCGCTGTCCAAAAAAAAGGCTAATCTAATATTTACCAATTTTTCCATCAACTTGCACGCGCAAGAGGTTAGAGAGATTGGGCAGAAACCAGCCGGAGTAGAGTGATCTCTCCCTGGTTTGCGAAAGGCGAGCACAGTAGGGATTCACCGGGAATCTGGGAAGAGACTCTCCAACCAAATCCTGTTGAACAAATCTAAGAAAAAGGCAATGCCTCTCCGACCCAGGTGTCGAAGCATGGCGTACGGGACATCGTCCGGACCATTGGCGGTTCTGTGACATCCCAGCTAGAGAATGCAGTCACGAAGGATTACACCACAGATGCGGGTTCCGAGATTGGGGTCCCATTCTCCTGGAGAAAGAGAAGGGGGTCCTGCGAGAACTTGCCCCGAATCCTTTTGACTCGCTTCCACACCTCTGCCAGAGGAGGCTTCCCATTAAGTGAAGACATGTATGCCCACCAAGAAGAGTGACAGGCGTGCTTCGAAATATACCGGAACCTAGCCTGATGAAATTCACAGACAGTAAAATTGTTCAGGCGGTGCTTATAGCGTATGTAGGCATAATGCTTCTGTTTGAGGGCCATCTCACATTTGGCCGACCACCACAGGAGTGGTTGGCGTGCAAAATGGCCAGACATTCTGAGAATAATAGTCAGGCCCGCAGCGATGAGGTTGCCGGAGAAGAACTCAACAGCCTCATCTATGGACCTAAACTCCTTGACTGAGATAGAGAATTCAGTCATTTCCTGAAATGCAGGCCACTGCCCCCGCGCCAAGCACCACCAAGGTAGGCTCTCAGGCGGCAATTGGCCTAAAAATGATATTTGAATGGGAAAGTGATCACTATCATGGAGATCATCGACCACCCCCCAAACAAAATCAGAAAAATAGCTAGCGGGGAATGAGACAGTTAGAGACGAGCCTCCGCAGCTCCTCCCAGTTGGCTTGAAGTCCACGGCAATTCCATTGAAGGAATATGCCCTCCAGGCCTAGCTTGAGGAGACATGGGGGCCCTCTTCGAAGAGAAGACACTCACAGGAATGGCTGTACACTTCCCAGAGGCAGAACCCTAGGTGTTGTCACTTTCGAGGATTTACTGGGGGAGGTTGGGCTTGGCATGCAAGTCTTTTCCTCCATCCACCTCAAAACCTTAGGCAGACATTGCAGCTTCGGTGGGGGTCCCTCTTTTTGAGGATCCACTGTCAACAAGCCACTCAGCCCACCACTAGGCATGGGCAAAGCTCCTTTGTTGCTCTCCTCCTTTAGGTGGACAGCTTTAGGAACCCCAGAAGATAGCCTGGCAACCAACTTCAGGGGTGTTGCCTCCGGTGAGTCTAATGACCCTGTGGAGGCTTGTGGCCGTTTCGCCTTACGGAAAACAGTCACGCTGGGGAAAGGGGGGGGAAGCCCTGGTTTTAGCCAGGCCTGGGTGTGAACCCTTTGTGCCCCAGTTTTACCAGGGAAACGCCCAGGTTGCGTAGAACCAGCAGAAGGGCTCCAAATGGGCACGGAAACAACCGTGCTCGTTGGCCTGGATGGGCCAGGAGCAGAAGGTGTCTTTCTAACCATTGAGGCATAAGACATCCCAGGAAGAGTCGAGCACGCCAGGACCAAGTCCTTAGCCTCGCAGAATGAGAGTCGATTCTGGGCCTGAACGGCCAGGATTTCTTTCTCAAGGAGATATGCACCACATTGCTTCAAAGAAGCGGTGTGCAGCTCTCCGCAATTGACACACTTGGCTACACACGATTTGGACTTATCATGTGCGGCCTTGGAGCAATTTACACATACTTTGGGTGACCCTGACTTTGCATGTCTACATGAGCTATTCGTATGGCTGAAGCGATGACAGTAATAGGACCTCCGCGGCAGTGGCACAAATGCCTTCACACAGTAGTGGTACCAACCGGCACGCACCAACTCAGGGAGCTTGTCACAGTCGAACGTGATGAAGAGTGTAGGGGTGGGTCTTGAGGCCCCCTCCCTCTTTTCTCATCACACGTTCTACCTTGAACATCCCATCATCAGCCAGCTCTAAGGTGATGTCCTCTATTGAGTAGTCAATGAGTTCCCTCGCATAGACTACTCCTTTCACAAAGTTCATGGTAGAGTGTGGAGTCACACTCACCGGGGTGCAATCAAGTGTCCGAAGAGCAATTATCTTGGCCGCCTTGGAGGGATTCACCGCATTTGCCAGAAGGCTCCCATCCGAGAAACGGGTCACCTTCAGCTCTCTACCAATTAAACTAGCTAATGCCCTCCTCTGATGGATCATATTGCCCTTGGCCAACATGCTGCCATCAGGAGAGAATAATGAGGAAGTGTTTAAAGCCAGTGGGCTCAAAAATGCCAGGTAACCTCTGAATGAGGGGCCCTGATGTTATCGAGGCTCAGATCTTGGCTTGGTCGCTTACCAAAGTGGCATCAGACCCATCTGTCCTTGCAGCCCTCACAGATGGAGAGGAGCCCCGAGTCTTCTTAGTTTTTTTTCTTTTTATGAGAGGAGGGTGGGGAATGAACCAGCTTCTCCCCTCCATGGGCAGAAGGTCCTGGCAGTCGCAGGGGCACCAGTCGAAGGAGATCCCTCCCTTCCTTGTACTGCCTTTGAAACCCAAGCCGTTTGAAAAGGATCTTGCATAGGGGTGGATTCGGGTTCGGTGCTTGGCGCCAAGCCCGGAATCACTCCCATGAAAGGCCCTACCGTCTGAGGCTGGGTTGCCTCAAGGACCATGTCTATCTCAGGAGGGGCCTCCAGTTGGCCATCCCCCCCAGGACATGGCAGGCCCCATTTGCATCGGTCACAAGTCACGTGTGGGGCAGCACAGGCCTTGACCCCGGCAAGGTTCAATATTCTTGCCAGCAGGTCTTTTAAGGGAAGCTACCGAAGGGGCCTGGCTTCCCTCTCCCCCCTAAGGGGGTTTGCCCTACTGAGCTGCTTCAATGGGGAGAGGTCGGCTGCCTGCTGGCTTTCTTGGCAGTCCCCTTGGAAAGAAAAGGGGGGGACTGCCGCTGGTAAGAGGGAGGTGCCCTAAGGTATCTCCAGACAAGGGGGTTAGGGGGAATCCCCTACACCCATAGGCGAAGGAGGAGTAACCCTCCTCTCCAGTTACAGAAATTTGGAGGGTCCCCTGCGAGAGCACGGGGGACGGGGGAACCTCCATTTTATCTGTCGAGTTGCCCATGGGTGGCTCTGATGATGGACATGGGGAAATTGAGGGTAGATTTTTAATTTTCTCATCATTGGGCATGGTGACCCTAAACTTTTCACCGGATGCAATAGCTCATTACCCCTTGCAGTAGCCCACTCTGCAAGGGGTGCATACGGGCCTAGCAGAGCCAGGTGCTGCCATTTAAGGCCACCCCTCCTACCTGGTGACCTGGCAGCCCTTCAGCATGGCAGCTCCACCTTGGGTGCAGCATAAAATTGATAGTGTGTGAATAAAAAAGGAAGGCAGAAAATTGGAGGATAATCTATTTATCTTAGCAAGGCAGAAAAGTGGAGGATCATCTATTTATCTTAAAATACCATATATAAGATAATAAACAGAAAACAGGAGCTTAATGTAACAGCCATAGACTTCCAAAAAGCCTTTGACTAGGTAGACAGGTAAGCATTAATAAAAATATTGAAAAATTACAAATATAACATGATTATTTAATATCATAGTAACAATGCATTCCTAAGACACGACTGAACTGTATGTGGAGAAGTAATGGTAAAAAGTGTTAAACGTCAAGGTTGCAGAGGATCCCCACTACTCTTAATGCTGCTTATAAACATTATTAAAAAGATAAATGAGAGCCATATGGGTTTTAGAAACAGTAAATTTTACATTCAAGTGCCGTTTTTTGCAGATGATAGACTATCAAATAGTTGGGTATAAGTTGCTGTATTCACAACAGTCTAGTACGAGGCTACATTAAACTAACATATAAAACAAAACAATAAAAAAAAGGAAAAGGGGGCAACAGTCATCCAGCATCGGGGGAGGCCTGCCTCACCCCTGCGCAGGAGCGTAAAAAAACAAACAAAACAGTTTAATAAAGTGGAGGTGGAAACCAGCCTCCTCCAAAAAGTCAAAAAACAAGAATATATGCTGAACAGTCTGGGGGACAATGCAGTCATCACACTAAGGCACAGGCGAGTGTCAAATTAGGTCCATGGGAACAGTTGTGAGTCGCTATAAATCACAATGCAGTCTCTGAAATAGGCATGTCATGTAATCTCTCAGAGTGAGTGGTGTTGTGGTGGAGCGAAATGTGAATGTGTGTGAAGGGCCATTCTCCCACCCCCACCCCTTTCCCAATACCCTCTCCCTCCCTCTGTAAGAATGTGTGTATGAATGGAGAGATGTTTTTTTAGGGGGGGAGGGTGTATATATATATATATATATATATATATATATATATATATATATATATATATATTTGATTTCATGTTTTGTTTAAAATGTTTTTTTTCCTTTTCCTCAGCTATTTACCTGTTTGTTTGATATTTTACGATAAGCCACTCTATTAAATACTCCAAAATTTAATCGCCACCATTTGTAAGGAGTGGCAGAGACTGTAGGGTTGAAATAACCAATTGTCATTGTAAGTCTCAACAGGACAGAGAGGGCTTTAATAATTTCAAGACGCGACCAGATCGCATTATACAAAGCTTGGAGGCATCACCCTTTTTTTTGTAAGACGTCTGCGTGAATTGTGACCACACAAGTAGCAGAACTATCCCCGGGGTAAAACGTGAGGCCTTTTTTTTTTATGGTTTCAGAACCAGTGTGCTGAATAGGCCTCTTTATAGAATTACATACCAGTTTTGTTTGCTCATTTATCCTTTTTTGTTTCTTCTTTTTCTCTTGGTTTGGTTGTAGTACTGTTGTAAATATTTTTGGTTTGTTAGCTTAACTGATTCCCTCAGACTTTTTAGATAAAACTTTGTTTGGTTATAGGACTGTTATTTTGATATTGTAATTGCAAATTGATCAATCTCATTTTTTTTGTGTGTAAATAAGTAACGAGATCTCTTATAAATATTTACCCCATATTTTTTCTTGTAAATAAAGGACTGTACATACAATCCGTTTCATTTCTCCCTTGAATCCTCAAGCAGGTTGGATCAATTAGGGTTAGAGGATAGATTTTCAGCCTGCTACAGTGTGTTGCAACCAGCTTGGCTATAAAGACAGACACAGTGCCTGACTTCAAACAGAGGGATATGGCGTGGAAACTGACTCCCTCTTGAGACTTGGAGCCATCCCTATATAGTAGCACAGTTCTAGCATGACATGAAGCATGCTCCAAAAAGGCTGAACACAATACTCCCCGCACTGTAGAAGCTTTGGGAGCAGAGGTGTGGCAACAAATGGTCAAAGGTGGTATCCTGGGCAGAAACAAGGGTTCCACCAGCCGAGAACTATACCTAGCTCTCAAAGGGCTTACCTTTCCCCACATTCACTTCACTCTCACTCATGTCAATCAAACATTCACTCTCTTCTTCATTTGATTACGAGTCCATACACTTCCCTCTCACCTTCTAATAACAAGGAGTAACAACAAGGAAAGAAGGTACCCTAGAAGACCTTACGGTCCATTCAATGAGGGTACCTATGGACTAGCAGTTGAGCAGGAACATCTCTGCTCAAATGCTTTACATCCTTTCACGGCCATTTTTCAAGACCCTGTCTAGTCTTGACTTGAACTAGTCAAAAGATTCACTGTTGACAACTTCCAATGGAAGTGCGTTCCAACTACCGCAGATACTGTACGTGAAAAACTTTCCACACAGATCACGGTTGTAACGATTCAGTTCAAGTTTAAAGCCGTGATTTCTTGTTTTGCTCTCAACAAGTGTGAAAATATCCCCGTAGTCAACATTATCAAACCCTCAAAGTATTTTAAAAACTTCGATGAGCTGATCACACAGTCTACGGGTTTCCAACGAGAACAGATCTTATTCCCTTAATCTATCTTCATAACTTTTATGTCTGATAGAGGGCATCAGTTTGGTTACCCTGGCTTGTACGCATTCCATTCTCACGATGTCCTTTCGAAATGGACTCCAAAATTGTACAGCATACTCCAGGTGCGGGCGGACAAGTGAGTTGTACAAAGTACAATCTCCTTGTTCTGATATCCAAAGTGGCGCTTTATATAGCCTAGCATCATTTGGGCCTTTTTCTCCACTTCAATGGACTGTTTCGAGAACTTGAGGTCACTAGTGATTGTTACACCCAAGTCCTTCTCAGTGTCGGTGGATTCAAGAGCAGTGCCCTTAAGGATATAGGGTGATTGAGGATTTTGGTGGCCGATATGCATCACTTTGCATTTGTTTATGTTGAAAGGCATTTGCCACGTATCAGACCACTGCCCAATCTTCCTGCAGGCGGGCAGTATTTCCATCCTTTGCAACGTTCATACCAAGCTTGGTATCATTGGCAAATTTGGAAATCTTGGCAACCATGTCATTGATGTAGATGATGAATAGTAGTGGTTCCAGGGCAGAACCTTGAGGCACCCCGCTAGTAACGGGCACCCACTCAGAAGCCTGTCCATTCACCACCATCCGTTGCCGTCTGCCACTTAGCCAGTTCTCGATCCAGCCGGCTACTTTTCCATCTATGTCCAGCACTCACACTTTCCGGAGAAGAATTCCACAAGGTTCGTCAGGCATGACCGTTGCCTTCGGAAGTCGTGCTGGAAACTCCTCAGTAGCAGGTTTGACTCTAAATACGACGTCATTTTGTCCACCATGATGCTTTCCATGAGTTTACTGACTATCGAAGTCAGACTGATAGGTCGGTAGTTTGATGGTTGGCTACGGTCGACTTTCTTGAAGATAGGAGTCACCTCCGCTTCAAGCCAGTCTCTAGGAACGCATTCGGTCCGGATTGCGCTCAGGTGTCGTGACACTTGATTGCGCACTTCTTTTAACACTTTAGGTAGAAACCCATCCGGGCCAGGTGACTTATTCGTCATTAGGTCAGTGATCTTCTTTTTGATTTCCCCTTCGGTGAAGTCCATATCCTCCAGCTTTCCCCCCCCGAGTAGGAATCCATTGACTGGAGGATGGGACCACACTCTTCAGTAAACACTGAAGAGAAGAAGTAGTCATTGAGAAGGTTAGCATTTTCTGCATCTAGGTGCTTTAATGCCCCCTCCTCATTTCTCAAAGGGCCAATCGTTCGACGGATTGGTTTACGGCTGTTCACATATCCAAAAAACTCCTTGGGATTCTCTTTACAGAGTCTCGCCACTCGGAGTTCCTCAGACCGCTTAGCCGCCCTTATGCTGGACTTCACTCTCCTGGCTAGCCTCAGGTATTTGTCAAAGTCACCAGAGATCTTCGATTGCTGGTACACAGTTCTCTTCTCCCTAAGCAGTTGGCCGATTTCTCGATTAAACCACTTTGGTTGAACAGAAGACCGACGGGGACATTTCAGAGGGATGAAAAGTGATTGAAGACTCATGAATGTGGTTTTGAAACTGTTCCACGAGTCTTCAACAACATCGCACACTTCTTGCCTCGCCTCAGTCAGTCCAGCATGAAGACCTGCAAAGTCTGCTCTTCTCAAATCAAGTTTCCTCGATTTACTAGTTTCAGACCCTGCCTTGGAAACTTTGACTACAAATCTAATTAGTCGGTGGTCACTGCCACCGAGCTCTTCGCCAACAGGAGTAGTGCGTTCTCGCCACAGGGTTCTCTGGTTTCCCAGTCAACTTGTGTGTTGAAATCCCCCATAACGATACACACTCTGTCTTCGACAAGTTCTTAGTAGCTGGTACAGATCTCTGTCATTTTCAATGAGTTGGGTAGGAGGTCTATAAAGCACCAGGGTCCTGTATTTGGTAGGACCTATCTCTAGGTCAACCTAGTAGTTCATAGTCGGATACGATGTTGCAATCCATCGAGTTGAGAGTATCCTTGACATACAACATCACACCGCCACCCTCTCTGTCTGGCCTATCTTTCAGGAAGAGTTGGTAACCAGGAATCATGAATTCACCTTCAAAATCTCAGCTTGAGGTTTTTATCCACGACTCCATTATGGCCACCATCTCAGGTTCTTCTGTTGCTACGAGGCCACGAAGTTCTAGAAACTTGTTTCTGATAGACCTCACATTAAACAGAAGAACTTTGAGAGAGTCCCTGACTGTAGGACTCCCTACACTCTTCCATTATCAACTTTCTTCCTTCCTCTCTTGCAATCCATTTCTT
Source organism: Ceratothoa steindachneri (assembly GCA_963969495.1). Lineage (NCBI taxonomy): Eukaryota > Metazoa > Arthropoda > Malacostraca > Isopoda > Cymothoidae > Ceratothoa > Ceratothoa steindachneri. The sequence continues at coordinate 163,127,089 of OZ018324.1, read as the reverse complement.
TCTTCATCCTGTCTGTCTTCTCATCCATACTCATCATATAACTCCTCAATCACGCTCCTTAACATCGAACATTCCTCCTCTTTCTGTCTCAACTCCAGCCTCAGTCTCACAATCTCATCACGGAGGCCCTGTTCCACAGAAGCCAATGAGTCACTTTTGGCTCTCTACCAATTACACTAGTTAGAGCTCTCCTCTGATGGATCATGTTGCCCTTAGCCAACATTGGAGTGAATAACAAGGAAGAGTTTGAAACCAGCAGGGTAAAAAATGCCAGGTAACCTCTGAATGAGGGGCCCCAACATAATTGAGGCTCTGCTTTGCATAGTTCTGGGTTTCACAGGGACTCCCCACTGAGGGGAGCAACAGGACTGGATGTGCCAATCTTGGCTAGGTCGCTTACCAAAATGGCAGCATACTTTTACTAAAGCCTATAATAATGAAACCAATATGATTAGACTAAGCTATGATTTAAAACATATAACAATATTGAAACTATGACAAATGTTTATCTAGGAAATACTTTATATGAAAGGCCCGCTTGATAATCTTCCAATATGGGCAGTTGAGCAGAGAACCAAGAAGATAAACCACCAGTGTAAGCAGTTAATAATAATAATAAAATATGGAGATGATTTAGTTTATGTTATGAAGTAATTATTTATTAGGTAACTTAAGATGAAAATAGTGCCACCAACATTTAATAATCGCCTTTTGCATTCAAATCTCTAACCTTTTGAAGTAAGAATATTACGAGGCTTTTTTAAGTTGCAAGGTATGGGGGATGGAGGGTTAATCTCTTACTTTTGGGTATAACATAACATAACATAACATAATTACACGGATGACAAAAGCCACAAGGGCCTATCAAAGGTCATCCACCTCCGTATGTGGATATGTTTCTTGACCCATTCCTGTGGATGCAGTTTCTTTTTATTGTATATTTTGGGGGACTTTGATTTTGTTTTTGACAGACTCTTATGGAGGCTTTAAATTATATATTGTAGATTCATGGTTGGACATTCCTATGGATTGTTAAATTGTATATTGTAGATGCATGATCTGACAAAATCCTATGGATGCATTATGTGGGTGGGATTTGATGGATACGGATGACCTTTGATAGGCCCTTGTGGCTTTTGTCATCCGTGAAATTATGTTATGTTATGAAGCCCCCATTTCAAAAGTAACTCAAAAATGTTAATTTGGGGCCAAAATAGCCTAAAGTAGGCAGTGTTATCATCTTTATTATTCTGATAAACATGCAGAAATGATCACATTAATTGTAGCCCAGGAATGCTGCCTCCTAAACTGAAGTATTACCCAAACACATATACAAATAGTCTATAAATAAATACTAAGTACGTAAAAAATAATACTAATGGTATTTGTCTGCATTTTAGTCAACGTTTATGGCTTCAATTTCAAGTGGAAAGTAGTTATTTTTAAGGAGTATCACTGCAAATAAAGTCATAAGACATGCTAATATCTTAAAAATAAGTGCTTTCTGTGCCTAACCGAAGCTAGAAATGATAGAATGCTTAAAAACACCATTAGTATTTTTTAGTACAAAAAACACGTGTAGGACTTCTGAAGTTTCCTCAATTAGTCAATCCAAATAAACATTTGGTAAGTTTTTTAGTAAATATTGTGAGTATGGGAGAAAGCGATTCAAGCTTATTTTAAAGGTCGGCTCATCAGGGTGATGGGCCTACGATGATCCTGAGATTTCAATCCACATAGATTTCAGCTCAGAAAAAGTAGCCCAAAATAAGCTAAGACTCGGATCTGGCCATACTCTACACAATTACCCATTTTTTGATAAACATGAAGATTGGCAGAATGCCTGAAAAAGTGGATTTATTGTGTGTATGTTTTATTCACCCGCACATGCATATTCATGCATGTTAGAACATTATTTGGTAAATATGTAGGCGAGCGGCCTGGGCGATAAGATGTACTATTTCGTCCGTGTTCCAAATTGTTTCACGTTTTTGGAGTACATTTATAGGGGACGGCTCATGGGGGGTAAACACAATGCGTGGACCGCACTACAATGATCCTGAGTTTCATTAAATTGGGGGGGGTCTGGGGGGCACAACCCCCAGTATATAATCCTAATTTTTATAATGTTCTGATGTTTACAGAGGTGAATGCTTTATCTACATCATGTCAGCACCTTTAATCATTTTGCGAATTATAATAGGGGTTGGGGGTGGGGTATGACATCAGAAATGACGGGTGAACGATAATATTTACACAAAATCATTTTTCCGGTCGGGGTGCTCGTCTACATGTTTACCCATCATTCGGTAAATATGTAGATTAGCGACTCGAACAATGGGACATACTATTTCGTCTGTGTTCCAAAATGATTCATGTTTTTGGAGTAAATTTATGGGATGGGTTGTGTGGGGGTAAACACAATGGGGGGACCACACTACGATGATCCTGAGTTTCATTAAATTGGGGGGGTCTGGGGGGCACAGGCCCCCAGTATATAATCCTAATTGTTTATAGGCTAATGTCCTAACATTTACAGAGGTGAATGATTTAACCAAATCATGTCAGCGCCTTTAATCGTTTTGCAAATTATAATGGGGGTGGGGGGGTCTGACGTCAGACGACTCAAACGTGTATGGTAAACCTGAAGACCCATACCCCGCGAACGTACTATGGGTTGCTATATTGGGGGGGGCATAGCCCCCTGCTTGCTATGATCACCCTCAGGAACAAGTAATGGTAAAACTTCAGATTCAGGGCGCACGGTAGATGGTGCTGTTAGTCGGCTACAATTTTGGGCTACAGCATATCTTTTATGACGTCAGACGGTAGCTTCAGATGTGACCAATAACCGGCGTTATATATTTTTTTTGGTTTGGGGATTTGTAACTTTTAGTCTATTATTTACTAAATATCTGCACTCTGCTCGTTTATAGTTTTTTCTAAGTTAAGGTTTCTTGATGTCTTTTATTGTTTTTTTTTATTTTCGTATTTTTTGTTTACTGCGAACGATAACAGCTTCTTACTGGCAACATCGTAGCTTATAAATAGGACCAGTTTTGCAAATTTTTTGGTAAATATGTAGATTATCGGCCCGGCCGATCCCGGCCGATAAACCGTAGTTTTTTCGTACGTGTTCCAAAATGTTTCACGTTTTTGGAGTACATTTAAGGGGACGGCTCGTGTTGGGGTAAGCACCAGGGGGGGACCACACTACGATGATCCTGAGTTTCATTAAATTGGGGGGGGTCTGGGGGGCACAGCCCCCCAGTATATAATCCTAATTGTTATAATGTTCTGCCGTTTACAGAGGGGAATGCTTTAACTACATCATGTCAGCGTCTTTAATCGTTTTGCAAATTATAATAGGGGGTGGGGGTGGGGGATCTGACGTCAGAAATGCTTAATTTCAATTTTTTTTCATACTTAATAGCTTTTTATTATCCCCATTCGGAGTCATTTTTATTTTTCAATATATTTTTCCCCATTTTACTCTTTTTATTACCTTGTTTTATACAATTAAATATAATTAGCTAGATCATTTCAAGGAACTACTTGTTTTTTAGCAGTTTGGGTGTCAAACATTCCCCTTTTACGCAGTTTGAAAATTCTCAATCGCACGTCTTCACCGCAGTTTCAAAATGCAATCGAATTTTCAAGTTTGTCCGTCGTCTATTGCGGAATTATTAAGCCTAGTTTCTGCTAGAGATAAATTAAACAACTTTTTGGAAGTGCATAATTTAGTGCGAACTAAAAGTGAATGCGAAATCTGTGGCCGGCAATTAGAGGTGACCCCAGAATGTTGAACGCGTCTGGCGAGATGCGAGAGGTTCAATTCCCAAATACGGGAGAAAAACCGCTCAATTCGACGCCTATCTTGCAACCGCCATCTTCTGCAAGCGCTTCCCGTTGACCAAAACGGGAATTAAAGAACAATTCCACGCCTTCCTCATCGCTATTTCTGAAGTGTACCCCCCGAAATAAAGTAAGTTAACAGCGCTTATCGTTCTTTATTTTTGGATAAGAAAGATGGCGTCAGTTAGATTTTGAATACGACGCAGGCGCGCAAAATAAATAGGCTTCCCTCTCCGCTATTTCGGAATGATAACCAATGCAATTAAGTACGGGAAACAAAGTGTTTCGTTTTTTTTTTCGGGCAATTTGGTAAATAAAATGGCCTACGTAAACAGCATTTTCGGTGGGTTTAATTTCGAGATTTCCCCCCCCAAAATGGCGGCAACTAGCATTCGAACAAAACTCAAACGCGCATGAATATTCAAACACGGGTGAAAGATAACGCGAACGAAGATTCAAACACGGGTGAACGATAATATTTACACAAAACAATTTTTCCTAGGCCGGGCCGATAATCTACATGTTTACCATTTTTTCTTTCGTTATTGTGTTTTCATGCTCTCCATGTGCTTGTTCGTTATTCAAATTTGGCTTTAGTTAGTATAATGGCGAAAACTTTTAGATCATCTAGAAGCGCATAAACTAATCAAGATACCTATAAAAGTAAGAATTGTTTGTTATAAGGTTAGGTTTTTCTGCCAGTAAAAAGCTGTTTGGGGGGAAAACCCCCCCCAGTAAATTCAAGGGGACACCTCGTGGTGGAGATATCACTGCAGGGGAACCACCCTGAGATGATCCTGTGTTTCAATCAATTGGGGCGGGTCTGGGGGGTGCAGCCCCCCAGTAAATACTTGTATATAAAAAATATAACGCTGTGATTGTCCACATCTGATGCTACCGTCTGACATCATAAGATATATTCTATAGCCCAAAATTGTAGCCGACTAACAGCGCCATCTACTGCGCGCCCTGAATCTGAAGTGTTACCAAAATAATAAAACAAAGTTAATCACACAGTTGGGTGAAAACATGTTGGGAGGTGGAATAAATATTATGGGAATGTGAGCGGGAAAGCTCACAGGATATGGATCTTTGGAATTACCTATTTTTGGGGGGTAAATATGTAGGTTATCGGTGCGAACGATGGGACGTACTATTTCATCCGTGTTCCAAAATGTTTCACATTTTGGGAGTACATTTAAGTTGACGGCTCGTGTGAGGGTAAACACAATGGGGGACTACACTACGATGATCCTGAGTTTCATTAAATTGGGGGGGTCTGGGGGGCACAGCCCCCCCCCGTATATTCCGACACAAGTGAACGATAATATTTACACTCAAATTTTTTTTTTGCCCGGGCCACTAATCTACATATTTACCTTTTTTTTAACATCCTACTTATTTACTTAATTATTGATACTTTAAAAAAAAAAAAATTATTAGCATCCTCTTGAACTATACAATTGAGACATTAGAATACATCTTGACAGCACTGTTTTAAATTTAACACAAAATATTTTAAAGTACCCGAAGAGATGGCAAAAAAACCCTGTAGTTAGTGCTTAGGTGTTTAAAATTAACCTTGAGGTGAAACGCGGGATCATAGTATGGCTTCCAAGCGGTGAGAAGTTTAGGTTAGGGCCCGGTGTGATTTGACGGACAAAACAGATTTCACAATTATGGGTACTGATATAAAATTGTTTTTTAAGCAAGATATGAGTTGTTCCCCTTGTATCGATATATGGCAATGACCAATTTAACATGCGGCTATTTTCCTTACAATGTGAATAACAAATCTGAATTAAAACAGAGCATAAGCTATATGAATTCGTTTAAACCTTCATTGTAAAAAATATAAAATAGATCTTTACTCAGGAAATGCGTTGTTCCCTTAATATCGATATATGGCAGTGACCATTTAGCATACCGCTATTTTTCTCTCAATATGAATAATACATTTAAATTGAAACAAGCCGATCTAAATAGTCTTTTTCTATTTTTTTCGGCAAAGCACTAGTTTTCGAGTTATTAGCACTCAAAAATTTGATTTTCCAAACAGAAATCTATTATTTGCCGCTTCTATGACGTCATAAGGAGCGTGAAAAATGTTTCATTGCACCGATTCAAGTAATAGATATTATAAAAAGATGCAAATTTAACTACGATATATAATGTTAGGGATACTAAGCGGTAAACCTTAAGATACATACCTCGCTCGCTTCCCCCGTACGTGTTCCCATAATATTTCGTCCGTTTCCCAATATGTTTCACTTAACAATCGCATTAACTGTCGTTTTAACACTTCAGTTTGACTAATGTTTTATTGTGTTTGGTTACTGGGAGCCGATTTCGAGCCATACTATGTGTTTCTATATAGATGTTATGCCCCCCATACCCCCCGCTCGCTACGCTCGCCCTCAGGAACAAGTAATAAAACGACATTTGATGAGACAGTTAGGGGAAAAATTTGTGGAAATGGACGAAATATTATGGGAACACGAGCGGGGAAGCTCGCGGCGTATGGATCTTCAGTTTTACCATATTAAGCTATTTAAGCACGTTTAGTTTTAAGTGATTTTAAAAATTAATTCTGACTAGTTACATTTTCTTGGGAGGGGGGCTTCGAATCCTCAAATTTAACTGGCATCTCTATATCCTTCTCGTTAAATCTAATTCACCCTTACTCCCGCAACATTAACAGACATGTTCTTTACGGATTAATCAGTACAAGTTGCCTTTTAGCCTGTGTAAAAGACAAAGGGCCTGGCGTGATGTTTGGCGTACTAATGGTCTGGATCAGTAGTGGCTCGTGTATAGGCACTACGGAACTGCAGCGCCCCCTATTTCCACTTGATATTATCGATAACATTTAATATAATGAGCCTTTTTTTCTTTAATTTTTTCTTTATACTTGTACATTATATAATCCTTAAGCTTAATGTCAATAGCTATCCCCTAGTTTATGAAAAAATACAAAAATCCTTTTATAAACTGTGCTCTTCAGAGTTCCAGAGAAGCGGTGTTTAACTGTTGCGCGCATGCTCACATTGCCGAAATAGGAAGCTGCACACTATGGAGAGAGAGCACTGTGACTCCGCTGTGTTGTGCTTAAAACGTGTTCATATTCTTGAATGTGATAAAGTGTAGAACATAATTCATATTTTTTCGGTTCTTTTATAAATTGAGTGAGCTGCTAAAATTTATCTGGAAAATAATCTAGATGATGTTCTTAGTGAAATTGCGAAACTGGTAAAAAGCCTCGTGACAATTCTCATGACTACATCAGAGGCAGAACATTGCTTTTCAACACTGAAAACAAAAAAACAACTTTTCTAAGGAGCAGTATAAATTCTGAAAGACTAAATGCACTTGCAGTAGTTTTAATGGAGAGAAAAAAATCCTCAATAGTCATCCAGAGATCAAGGAGAAAATAATTCATCTTTTCACGCAAATTAAAACAAGAAGAATGGATTTCTGTTTAAAATGAATGGATCAAGCTTGAGCTTTAACAATTTAGTCTATAAGAAAGTAAAAACTGTTTGATTTTTTTATGTTTAGGATTTGAGCAAGTTTATCTATAAATTTTATTTTTATATATCTATTTCCTTTTACACAATATTAAAACATTGCTAAAAAAAATTAGGATGCAGCACCCCAACAAATTTTAGCTACCAACCGCCACTGGTTTGGAGGGAGCAAAAGGACAATTCAACAGATTGCTACTTCTGTTTAACAGATATTAAAGGTGGGTATTCAATGTGTTTTCTCTCCTAGTCTTTAATATATTTTCAAGCGATGTATCAATTAAAAAGATCAAAATACATACTAAATTGTACTTCTAACATTTTTGCAAGTGATCACAACCAGTAATATCCATTTTTAGTCGGATTCTATTTTATATCACCACAGGTCGCAACAGAAAAGCCAGGAAATCTATCATGTATCCAGATTTCAGTCTGCTATTTGCTCAGTGCGACATTCAATTGCTATTCCTGGACCATAGCCGCCATCTGAACTACCAAGCGATGACACAGGCAACTCAAGCGATTAGGAATTTCAAGATACACCATATGTGGAAGTGCCACATATGATGTATCTTGAATCTGACAAGAAACCACACCTTATCACCCAAGCGGAAGTCAATGATCTAGTTCGCGATCAACAGAGTGAACTCCTGGCCTCATGCCTGCATCAATGGAAACTGTTGCAGGAACATGTTCGAATGACAGTATTTAGGAAGCGTTCTGCAGATCTACAGCAATTCTTCACTTTTGAAAACAACTTGACTTATTATAATGATATCAGAGGTCTATCCAATGCCCTTGAGCTGTCCTATGAACCAAATGAGTGGAAGTTATTCATTAATTCATCCATTTACAGCATAGAAGCAGTTCTGTTGCACATTGGGAACACCATCCTTTCAGTTCTAATTGCTCACTCAGTCATTTTAAGAGAGACATATAAAAACCTTGTTTTTATTCTAGACCGCATAAGTTCAAGGAGCAAGAGTGGCTAATTTGTGTGCACTTGAAAGTAATAGACCTATTTAATGGGCTACAAACTGCATATACAAAGTTTATGTGCTTCCTTTGCAAGTGGGACAGTAGAGCCAGATCAGAACATTATGTCACTTAGAATGGTCACCTCGGGAAACTATGACGCCTGAATGCTATGATGTAATTCATGAGCCACGAGTTAAGAAGGAGAAACCATTTTTCCACCACTGCATATAAAACTAGGCCTAATGAAGCAATTTACCAAGCACTGCTACATAATAAGTTTATAATATTATAAGATGTCAGAGCCGGCAAAGGCCGTGTGGTCCACTTCTGGGTCAGCTCTCCTTCAAATCCCACCTAAGCACTTAAAGTGTGCATCTAAGCTGTTCTTAAAGATGTTTATGCTTGTTGATTTAACAACGATCTCTGGCAACTCGTTCCACGAGGAAACCACCTTGTTTGAGAAAAATGATTTGCTATATTTGTTGCAAATCTTCGTTTCTTAAGTTTGCATCCATGGCTTCAGGATCTTGAGGAAGCGTCCAACTCGAAAGGGGTTTCAATTTTTACTTTGTCAAAATTGTTTAGGATCTTAAAGCCTTGTATGAGTTCTCCTCTTAACCTTCTCGTCTCAAGTGTGATTGAAGGTTGAGTGCTTTAAATCTGTCTTCGTAGGACTTTTGAGGTAGTCTAGGTATCGTTTTGTAGCACGATGTTGCACTCTTTCCAAGATTTCTATATCTTTCCGCAAGTATGGAATTCAAAACTGAACAGCATACTCCAAATGAGGTCGATTCAAAGATTTGTAGAGGAAAATTACTATATTTTCCGATTTGTAGGCAAAATTTCTATATATGAAACCGATCACTCTGTTTGCTTTCTTGCATGCCTCCGCGCACTATGTTCCAATTTTCAAATCGTTGCAGACTATAACACCAAGATTTTTTTCTTCTGATACCCTTTTCATTGGTAAGACTTTTATTGTATAGTTAAATTCTTCGTTTCCTGCTCTAATGTGTAGTACCTTTCATTTATCAATGTTGAGTTTCATCCGCCAATTTCTGACCATTCCACAATGCTGTTTAAGTCTCTCTGGATATTATGTTGATCGGCAAGTGTTATTGATTTACCACGCAGCTTTATATCGTCAGTAAATTTTGAGAATAGGCTTGCTATCCCTTCATTAAGTCGTTTACATATATTAGAATGACCAGTAAAACGGTATGCGTGTAGCTTATAATGTGGTTAATAATAATAAGAATAATAATAAGTTGCACGTTTTTTAATGGTAATTAGCCTAGTGAGTCTGAGGGCACCAGCCAACGGAAGAAATTACTTTGGCAATGATTTGATATTGAAAGTTGAATGGATGAGTAAAGGCAGTTCTTCAGGAGGGATATTAATTATAAGTTTTAACAATATATTTATTTGAGAAATAATATTTTAACATATATATATATGTATATATATATATATATATATATATATATATATATATATATATATATATATATATATATATATATATATATATATATATATATATATATATATATATATATATATATATATATATATATATATATATATATATATATATATATATATATATATATATATATATATATATATATATAAGTTGAGGTAATATAATATAAGGGAGCGTAAGTTATAGGTCCTTTATCACAAAATTTAGAATTTGCAGTACAACTATTGTGGTGTTATGAAAACAGGCAACGTCTGATCAATGAATGGAAAATGTACTTAATAGGGGGAGCTTAAAAAGGGTGATGAAGATGATGACAATTATTAAATAGAACAATGAGCGATTGATAATTGAGGGTAAGGCGAAATTTATAATGTATAAATAGCGTGAGATGAATTAATTCTATAGTAAACGAAAGTTATATGATAATTAGTTCTGGGGTGTAGGAAATTCTATGATAATGATTTGGGGGGAAGGAAAAATCTATGCTAATGGTTAACGTGAATCTTGGGGTTTGTAATTGGAAAAATACACAGAATTATTATAAGTTTGACAAAAAGGGGGAAACCAAACTAAGAATTGTACTTAAATTTTAACTAACATGTTAATAACGGGAGCACAATTGAAATGGGCCACTTGCTGTATTTGCGTGCGCATGGTGAAAGGAAATGTTTCCATTTTATATATTTCCTAAAAAATAAAGAATACATATTGTTTGGGGAGAATTTATATAATTTATAGGGGTAAAACCACCACGCCAGTGTATATATATATATATATATATATATATATATATATATATATATATATATATATATATATATATATATATATATATATATACGAGGGACGGTTAATAAGTTTTACGAATCGGTAGGGCAAAACAGAGGAAGGGAAATGGCTGTTTGTGGAGGTGTTACGGCAAGTTATGACAAGTCAGGACCTGCAGCCGCACGCTCCTGCCCTGTCTATTTAAGAAGCATTAGCTGATCGCAGATCGCCAGTTACAAATTTTTCAACAATATAGAAGGTTGAGCACCGCGCAGTGATCAAATTTTTTACCAAGGAAATCAAGAATACAAAAGAGATCCATGGAAGCATAGTTGCAGTGTACACCGACACCATCCCTTCCTATACAACCATTGCTCACTGGAATAGGGAGTTCCGCCATAGTCGTGAGTCCCTTGACGATGACTCCCGTCCAGGACGCCCGTCAGACGTGACCAACGAGGACAATGTGGATAATGTGGAGAGGATGATCCTTGAAAATCGATGGGTGAAGGTAGAAGAAATCGAGCGAGAACTTGTAATATCACATGGAAGTGCTATCAACATCATCCACAACAATTTGGATATGACCAACGTCTCTGACCGTTGGGTCCCTAGAAACCTCACGCATCATCATCGACTTCAACGTCGTCAAAGTCTACAAGGCCAGAGTTGCACAAGCTGCCCTGTGCGAGTGCGGATTCGAGGAGCTTAACCATCCTCCCTACAGTCCAGATCTGGCTCCTAGCGACTACTTTTTATTCCGCCATCTCAAGGCTGCACTACGTGGACGCCGGGTTGGGGACGATAAAGATGTCCAGCTCGCCATCCAGAAGTGGATTAAACAGCAGTCGGGAGATTTCTGGTTGTCGGGAATTCGAAGCCTCAGGGACAAGTGGCGCAAGTGCATTGAAGTCGAGGGTAGTTATTTTGAAAAATAATAAAAAAACCTTTTCCTTATATCCAAATTGCAAAACTTATTGACCGCCCCTCGTATATTATATATATATATAGAGGAATTTATCAACAGAATCGAGTGCAATTGGCCGTTCGTAAAATAAAGAAGGCCGCGGGATTCTGTGGCTATGGTAAGGAGAGTACTAAAATAATCTTTAGTAACTACAATAGGTATACGATCTATTCAAATGGAAAAGATTGCCAATGGATACTTAATGTTTAAGGAGGAAATAGATAGACTCAAATAAAGAGCCCACAAGCGGCTGCTGTTGAGTCAATATACGAGCATACATTTTACGGGTTGACTGGTCAACAAACCACAATGGAGTCGCTGTAGCTTTGCTTGGGGGTTGAGGCTTTATAAGACGACTTGAGGGAGGGGTGAACTAACGAGTAAATTGTAATCGATGCACTTTAACCCCGAGAAGTGAAATTGAGGGAGTACTTGCGCCAGATGAGGTTAAAACCGAATTCAAGGATAGTCAATTGACTGGGGCTAAATTCCTTCAGTGAGAATTCTTGCCTTCGACTCGAGAAGGGGGAACGGAGATGAATCGAGAAAACGATGTGTCTTGTGCAGAAATGCGGGCCTATACTGCTTTTTCCCCGGCTGTATCTAGCATTATATATGGGCCGGCTGGAAGCGAAAATGCATCAGGCCAAGGAGGGACCTTTCATTAACCAAACACTCCACCGGGGGATAGGGATGAACTCCAGCGAAGTTTCTTGATATCGCCAGGATAGGCGGGCAGTGTTTTCTTGCCTCCGCGCGCTTGGAATTCTTGCTCCTGCCTTACCAGTGAAAGCGGATCGATTCCCTCACGGTTACCACGACTTTGCTCTGCGTTGCTCTACCTAAAGCTTTTCCTCATGGCGGTATTAACCTCTATTCCCGACATCTTCTCCCTTCCTAAGATGGAACATTTAGGGGAAAAGTGTCATCTGACAGTCACTGGATGAGGGTTAAACATCCTAATTTTCCGGACCACAGGGGGTGAACAAACAATGGGGGATACCTGACCTTAGTTCGAACGAACTCAAGTGGCTAAGGCATATTTAAATACAACCAGTATCCAGGTACACAAAGAGGAATAAATGAATTGATACAGGACAAAGAGAATATTGACTTACAAGTTCGAAAGTTAGTCTCAAACGGGTGTTCAATCACCTCAGGGCAATTAGGACCTAGTGCTATACAAGCAAATAACACACGCACAAAAAAGATAAGTAATGAAGGAACAAATACAAGAGGGAAATATATAACAGAAACATTTACTCCTAATATATATATATATATATATATATATATATATATATATATATATATATATATATATATATATATATATATATATATATATATATATATATATATATATATATATATATATATATATATATATATATATATATATATATATATATATATATATATATATATATATATATATATATATATATATATATATATATATATATATATATATATATATATATATATATATATATATATATATACAAACATGCCAAAAGAAAAAAATCAATCATAAAATTTAGAAATCCTAAAATTTCCTTTATATTAGCTTGGGGTAGATTCTAAGAGGTTTCTACTCAGGCTATCAGCGAGACAATTCTCTGATCCTTTGATATATACAATCTTAAATTTAAATTCCTGGAGGAATATACTCCAGCGCATAAACCCACCACTATTGTTTTTCAAATTTCGCAAATATGAGAGGGGCTTGTGATGGGTCTCAATAAGGAATTCCTTACCTAAGAAATACATCCTATATTTTTGTACCGCCCATATGATGGCAAGGTCCTCTCGCTCGATGACGGCACAATTTTTTTCCCGAGGAATTAGCTTACGACTCGCGTACGCAACGGGGAATTTTAACCATTATCACCAGAGTGTAGTAGGACGCAGCCTATTCTTCGTTACTCGCGTCGGTCCTAATAAGGCATGACTTGTTAGGGTTGGGGAGCCGGAGAATCGGGGTGGACGCTAATTTTCCCTTAGGCTGGTTGAAGTGGGTGACGGTCAACAGGGTTCAGACAAGGTGTTCGGGGGACTCTTTCTTTAGCAAGTTACACAGAGGGACAGAGAGCAAGGCGAAATTGTGGATAAAGCGGCGGTAGAATGAAGCAGATCCCATGAATAATCTCAACTGCTTCTTATTGGTGGGAATTGGCATATTCACAATGGCGCAGATTTTGTCCTCCTGGCGACCAATTGGTTGTTCCCGATGTGAAAGCGAAGTTAGTTGATAGTGCCAAAGGCAAAATGACACTTGCTGGGGACGATCGTGATTGCGTGCTCACGCAGTCGATGCAGCAAGGCTTGGAGGGCGACCAAGTGCTGTTCCCAATCCCGAGTTGCTAGGTAAAAGTTGTCGAAGTAAAAGGTCATGTTCGACAATCCATCTAATATTCTCCGTATCACACGGTTGTAGTTACTACAAGCCGTCACCAGGCCAAAGGGGAGCTGGCGGAATTACATTAACCCTTGTCCGTGGCAAAAGCCCTATATTTCTATACTACTTCTTTAAGGGAAATCTGATAGTAGGCCTTACATAGGCCTAATTCGGTGATGAATTTGGCCTCTTTAAAGAGATGGAGGTTTTGGTCAATAAGCGGCTTGAACATGGTAACGGAGTTAAGCTTTCTAAAATCGACGCACATGCGATATGACCCGTCTGCAGAGGTGGGCACTGAATACATTTAAAGTACTTAAATATTAAATACATGAGGAAAATGTATTAAGATACTAAATACTAAATATATTAAATCTATTTAGATACATTTTTAAATGTATTTCAAATACATGATATATAATAACAATCGATAAGGACCATTGGTATCACAACAAAAAATATCCATTAAAATGAAATTGTATATTATAATTACTAATGTAGGATTTGATGGCAATTGGACTTAGGTACTAAAAAAAAATAGTAAGTTATATAGAATGAAATTTCAGTTAGCTATTTATATCAGCATTACATTTAAGTAACATCAGTTGCCGAAATGTTTCGTCAGATAAAAAACTCCGTTTTGGAGTTAAGGTCAATCCTCCTAAAAAGAAGAGCCGTTCCACAAGAGCTGACGACGGAAGGGTGGTGTTGTATTTAATAAATAACTTTTTTTATGTTTGGATACCTATCTAAACTTTGAAGTGTTTTATTTGAATCGTGAAGGTAACTGAAAAATTCTAAATTTGTGGTTGATCGTGTTTGAGTGGGTTTTATAAATCCAAAATAATCATCACTGTCCAATACGTCACTGTATGATTCAGCTTCGGGTCCCTCTGTTAAATTCTCAATCACTTGAATCATAATATTTTTAACAGTCTTGGTAGCTTGAACTGTCCCATGAAATACCGATATGTAACCAGCGGAGTTTGAAGAATGGATAGCTTTTGATGCAATAATGGAATCTGTAACGCTGGCTTCATTTGCCAATGTCAAATAAGATTAGTAGCGCTTTCAAAAGCCTTTAGTGACTGCACTTAGAAGAGGTTGGCAAAATTTCAGAGAAAGTGACTGAAGGCTCTTTAGCCTTTTCTCCACAGAGAGCAAGGTAGGGAACAATTCTCCATAAGAACAGTTTTGTTCTTCCTGTAGGCGATCGATTGCCACTGCAATATGAGCGAAAACTGAGAAATACTCCCAAAGAAATTCAATTTCGTGACTTCTGAACACGGGAAGTTCAAGGGACGTCATGAGTTGATGTAATTTGTCCTTGTGTTTTAAAAGTAATGACAATGCATCAAACAGAGAGTTCCACCTTGCAATGCAAGGCACCATTAATGAGCAGTTGTTAACAGTTTTGATAATCTCTGCTGATTTTGGATGACCGCTTTTGTTCCATAATGCTGAGCATTTTCCCATCGCAGCATGATTAATATTTGAAAAAGAAGATATTTTCAGTTCCTGTTTTGCATCAGTTGTGGCGACGAGACTGAGTGTGTGTGATGCAGCACAGCGCACATGCTTAGATAAGCTGAAGCCGCATGGGTCAGACGAAAGGTCTTTTTCCTGGTCTAAGGCACTTCTCATTAAGAAACTATCCGCCAGCTCGTGCACACCCTGATCTTCTTCACCTACCTGGATTCCATCTTGTGAATCTGTAGTCACATTTGCAGCAGTGACTTCAAATTCGTTAAACGCTTTAACAAAATTTGAGCCGTTATCAGTGACGGTGCTCGTGATTTTCTGCAGGGGGATATCGTATTCATTGATGATATTCTCCATATCTTCAGCAATCTTGATGTAGTTATTTTCTCCTTTGAAGCGACAGCATGTCAATACTCCACTGTGACGGACAAGAGCAGTTTCCTCAAGCTGAAAAAAAAGAAATAACAGTCCAAAGTTGTCTCATAAATGTTTCCATAAATTTTACATATTAATATAATCGAGATAAATTCCACCATCAAATAGGTCTGCATTCAGCCAAGAGGTGATAACTCCCTAACTGTAAAGACATTTTCAATCTCATAAAGAGCAAAATCTTAACATAGCCAATGAACTGTAACGCCCCAAAACTACAGTGAAGAGTTGACCAAATATCTGCAGTAAGACATAAGTAAGAGGTGCTGTCTAGTTTATTCTTCAGTAGAGCTCTTGTCACTTTCTCTTCCTCTATAAGATTTTGCCCTAGCGTCCGCCTTGAAATGACGTCGACTGAAGAATTTAGACCTGCGGTAGTGGGATGTGTGATTATTGTGAGTAAAATTGATTTTCACAGTGAAATGAGAATATATGGTAAGCATATAAAATTTTATTTATAAAATGTAGCTATATGAATATCCTATAGCTATATAGGAATGGTGGATTAATTCATAAATATATTACACCGGGGAACAATTTAAAAAAAAAATTCTGTTGAGTTAGATTTTTGTGCTGATTTAGACTAAAATTAGCATGCTGATTCCAATTTGTAGTCAGCTTTTTTTCTAGCATGTCAATTTTTTCTCTCCACAGCTTACCCCCCAGAGAAGTAAAATTCCAGTGTTTAGCTCTAATAACATTTGCCTGCTGATTACGATTGAATTCATCTACAGCTACGTGGCAACTTGTTTGTGCACTCACTATTGAGACAGTGCGGTGAAAGGTGTGTGTTTTACGTTCTATTTCGTTATATGCGGTTTTTTGGGGGGCTTTCAAAGCTGGTAACTATTCCATCTTAGTGTTTTATTTACATAGGTATATATTTCCTTTGTTTCAGATCATGTCTGCTCCTGCAACTTCTCGTCGTAAATGCCTAAACAACCCTGACCCCTTCTGCATTTGTGGCAGTTTCACCATTCCAAGTCAGAGGGCAAACATCACTGCATTTTTCAAACAAGCATATTTAGCATATTTTAAAGTAAAACTAAGTGATCAAGACAAGCCATGGGCCCCCCATAAAATGTGCAGGTGGTGTTTTAAGAGTTTACGGATGTGGACCAGAGGAACACGTAAAAGGTTACCATTTGGTAACCCCATGGTTTGGCAAGAGCAAAAGGAGCATTGCACAGACTGTTACTTTTGTTTAGTGAAAACATCAGGATTTAACAAGAAAAATAAAAGTAAAATAGAATATTCTAATCTACGAGTACCGTCAGCTATAAGGCCAATGCCTCATTCAGCTGAAATTCCAGTGCCAGTTTTCGAACAACTACCTCCTCTAGAAGATCTGAGTGATATTTACGAACGCAGTGACAGCAATGATGCAGATTTCGAAATTCACGAGGATTCGGTTCGTAGGGGATTTAATCAGCACGAGATAAATGATTTGGCACGTGATTTGGGCCTATAAAAAAAAAAATTCAGAAATCCTAGCATCAAGACTGAATGAGAAAAACTTACTTGAACAAGGAGCGAAAGTATCATACTTTCGAACCAGAGAAAGTACATTTCTGCAGTATTTTCGAAGTGATAGCGGCTTTGTGTATTGCCATAACATTCTTAGTTTACTGAATGAATTAGGGCTTTCAATCTACAATCCAAATGAATGGTGAATGTTTATTAACAGCTCAAAGCGGAGCTTGAAGTGTGTCTTTCTACACAATGGCAATTTATTTGGTGCAGTCCCTATTGGGCATTCTGTCTGTCTTCGTGAAGAACATGGTGATATAAAGAGGGTTATTGAGTTATTGCAATATGAAAAACGCAATTGGATCATCTTTGTTGACCTTAAAATGGTGTACTTTCTTCTTAGTCAGCAACGCGGGTACACAAAGTATCCCTGCTTTCTCTGTATGTGGGATAGTAGAGCTCGAGGGAAGCATTGGGTTGAGACGAATTGGCCTTGAGAAGAATGCTTGGTTATCATTCAAAGACGTCGTCAAGTAATTACACAGAAATTGTTCAGAATCTATTGGAGAGCTACAAGACGCTTGGTTGCAACATGAGTATTAAACTACATTTTCTGCATTGCCATCTTGCCAGCTTTTCGGATGATCTTGGTGCTGTTAGCGACGAGCAAGGTGAACGATTTCACCAAGATTTGAGGGTTATGGAAGAACGTTATCAGGGTAGATGGGATGTACATATGATGGCTGACTATTGTTAGAGCATCAAACGCGATAGTCCTCGAGTTGAACACTCCAGAAAGAGCTATAAACGTAAATTTTACCTTAACTACTTGCACACAATTATAATTATATAATTACAGTAGCCATATCCTTTGTTAAAACATAATAATGTTAAATAAACATTGCAATCATGCCTGTTTCTTTCACATTTTATTGTATGTCAATATTTGAAAAAGTTCAAAAACTTGACGTGATAGAGAAAACCGGAGATCAATTTTGGATTCAGCACCGAAAAATTAGTTAAAAACAGCTGTCAGACCTAACTCAACAAAAATTGTGATCCCAGTGTTATTAGTCCCTCATATTCAGAATTAGATAGTAAAATATGGACTTTCAGTATTGTTAGGAATATATACATTATCAAGCTTTATATACTACATTTTTAACGGGCGGGCATTCCTATAATGGCAAGACTCCCAGGGAATTTTATTATATTAAAATGTTCTTCAATCAAATAATCAGGATGATTTAATCAATGTATATATATATATATATATATATATATATATATATATATATATATATATATATATATATATATATATATATATATATATATATATATGAGGGGCGGTCAATAAGTTGGGCGAATCGGTAGGGCAATAGGGAAAAACAGAGTAAGGGAGATGGCTGTTTGTTGGGGGGTGTTAGGACAAGTTATGACAAGTCAGGACCTGCAGTCGCACGCTCCTGCCTCGTCTATTTAAGAAGCAGTAGCTGATCGTACTTCGTCAGTCACAAATTTTTCAACAATGGAGAAGGTTGAGCACGGCGCAGTGATCAAATTTTTGAACAAGGAAGGCAAGAATGCAAAAGAGATCCATGAACGCATGGTTGCAGTGTACACCGACATTAATATTCATGATGAAAATTAATGCAATATCGCAAGAAAAGATGAGGAATTAAACCACATTCTCCGAAGACAATTTAATTCAGAACAGTTTCGGTGTATCACACACCCTTTTTCATCATGAATACCACGAGAAGACACAACCAACTCAGGAATCTTTTTCATCTCCATCCTGAGCATATTCCTCTGTTTAGAGAATATGAGAGAAACTTACTGCGTACTAAGAAGATCAAACTTCAATGGGACTTTTTAAATAACTGCTTGCAAGAAAAAATCGTTCCGACAACCCTACTTACAACATCATTAAGAAAGTCCAGTGATGTTCCGTTTAACATTATACACAGCTGTATATTAAAAAAACGTGTAGAAAACGCCAAGCGAGAAGTGAACACTTTCCTATTCAAAGTGAGACGGTCAAGAAGAAATCTGTTTGATAAGTGCGGTGAACTTTTAGGGCATCATGCAGTTTCTGTGATTGAATTAAGTGTTCAGAATAAAATCCTTCATCATAGCAATTATTTGAAGTGGAAACTTAACCGAATTTTTATGAACAGTCTTTGGATTGAAGGTTCATACCCCATTAAAAATATTCTGAATTTATCATCCCATGAACTGACTGATAATGAAAAAATTTGCGTTAGGATACGGTTTAAGCTTTTCAATTAAGTCATGCGACGAGTTCTCACTAGACCATTTAGTATCCATAGCCAAATCCTCACATGAGCAAATAAGTGGTGAATTTCTTAGTGGCTGTATGCTTAGTGCCCTAAATTCTGAAAAATCTGACCAAATTGGTTTTCCCAAAAGATTTCAGATTGCGTTAAATAAACTTAAATTTAATAACAACATTGTTATAACCAAATCCGATAAAACGAATCAGTTAGTCATTTTGGACAAACATAGTTATAATGATAAACTAAATGAACTTCTTAATGATGTGAACACATATGAAAAGCTACAAAGTGATCCGCTCAATAACAAAACAAGCAATTTCAACAACAAATTGAAGAGAATATTGAAAAGCGCAGATTTAATTAAACAATTCAGGAGTACGAACCCTTCACTTCCCTATATGTATGGGCTCCCAAAAACCCACAAAGAGGGATGTCCCTTACGCCCAATCATTTCCAATATTAATTCTCCCACTTATAAGCTCTCTAAATGGCTCGCCAAGCATTTATCTCCAGCAGTAGGAAGAATCTCATCTGCACACATTATGAACACTCAAGATTTCGTTGACCACCTCAACCACTTGCAATTACCGGATGGAAAACTTGTAAGCTTTGATGTAAACTCTTTGTTTACCAAAGTTTCGGTTGACCAAACCATGGGCCTTCTGCGGGAAATCATGCCTAGACTTAATTTGGATCTTCCCATTTCTACGAGTAAATTTATCGATTTAATTGAATTATGTCTCTCTGACAATGTGTTTCAAGTAAATAATGAGTTTTATAGACAAATATTTTGCCTTAGCATGGGAAATAGTTTATCTCCGATATTGGCATCTCTCTTCATGGAATATTTTGAGACTGAACTCCTTCCCACAATTTCGCCCCCTAACTTTATATGGTTAAGGTACATTGACGATGTATTTTCTGTATGGCCTAATGGCCATGATTTTGATACCTTTTTTAATAATTTGAATAATTTGCATGTCTCCATCAAATTTAAATATGAATGGGAATAAAGATCACCATGAATTAAAACTTGACGTGTATAGGAAACCAACCCACTCGAATGCCAATATACATTATTTTTCGTTTCACGATAATACTGTTAAAAAATCGGTAATTTCTAACCTTTTCCTTAGAGCATACAAAATATGTCATCCTTCCTATTTAGAGGAAGAAATTGTCATTATCAGGACCATTTTTTCTAATTTGTATTACCCCGATTGGTTCATATCGTCTGCCCATTTTGCAGCTAGGAAAACATTCTATGGTAATAAGCCTTCCCGCACTAACGACTTCAACAAATGTATAACATTGCCATTTAATAATAAATTAAATAGTTTAAAGGACATATTTGGAAAAGCGGGTATCAATCTAGCCTTTAAATATAATAATTCCTTAAACCAATTGATGATGGCCAGGAAACTCAAAGAACATCATAACATAGGAGTATATGCAATACCATGCAACGATTGCCATAAAGTTTATATAGGGAAAACGGGGAGAAATCTAGACAAGAGATTGTACGAACACAAAAGAGATATTAGAGTGGGCAGCCAAAGCAGTGGAATATTTTGCCATGTTAGAGACAAGAATCATACGATCGATTTCAATGGAAGTAAAATGGTATTTAAATCGGCTAACTATGTTAAGAGAAGAATCGTAGAATCGAGCTTGATATCGTCAGTTCCTAATTTAAATCTATCTGAGGGTCAATTTTTCTTTTAATCCTGTAATAAGAAAGCAAATAAACAAAATAGTAAAATGTCAGCCCTTCAATATGTTTAGGCCTAACCCCCTCCCCCCCAGATTAGCCACAAGTAGGGAAGTGGGGGAAAAAAGAGGAGATCTTGTGTTATGCTTATATGCACTTCTCTTATATTTTATACCCAGTGTCAGTTGAAAAAGGGTGTGAGATACACCGAAACTGTTCTGAATTAAATTGTCTTCGGAGAATGTGGTTTAATTCCTCATCTTTTTTTGCGATATTGCATTAATTTTCATAATATATATATATATATATATATATATATATATATATATATATATATATATATATATATATATATATATATATATATTCAAATTGTAACCCATCTCAACATAAACGGGAACCACTTTACTTCCAAAATGTATTCCCCCCCAAATCCCTTTAGTAAAAGATTTTGCCCTATACCAACACAAACGAACGAACACTCGCCTTTAGCTGCTTGCTGTGAAGCAGTCACTTATTAATTCGTGTTCCACTTTAGTTCGAATCAAAATCCTAATTAATAGTCCATCATTGTTACCTTACCTCACTTCACCTTACATGGGAAGCCGACATCCAGCGGCTAAGCTGCAGCAGGAATCACAGAGCGAGCACGGACACGGGTTTGGCGATCGGAGACGCAGGTCCCGTTGTGGTTCCCATACGAGAAACCAACGACGGCATTCCACTGCAAAAGGTGCGAGGCAGCAAAATTTTCAACCTCATTTTTCCACCAATTCTTATAACCTTCCACACAATCAGGGTCTATGTTGGTATCATCAAAGGTACGGACACAACGCTGTACACTGTACGTGGCCTTGTAGCCACCGTTATGCTTCTTTCTCCACATACTATGCTAAGTAGTCTCCCGAAGCATAACGTTTGCTTTTCCCTCTCAACCAACTCAGTGGTGCTGTTATCATAACAAATATAGTGCACAAGCCGCAAAATATCTACCGCCTTGCACATATTTACAACCAGTAACTCCACCTAATCTCAACTCCCCACTCCTCGTACATCACATCTCATCTCAAAACTCCTCTAATCTTCACTTTGGATCACCATTTTTACCCACACTCAATCCGCACTTCTTATCATACCATTTCATTCAGCACTCATACAGTACTATGTCATTACACCATCAATTCATTCGGCACTCATACAGTGCTATGGCAACACGCCATCATTCCATTCAACACTCATACAGGGCTATAGCAACACGCCATCAATTCATTCGGCACTCATACAGTGTTATGGCAACACGCCATCAATTCATTTGACACTCATACAGTGCTATGGCAACACGCCATCAATTCTTTCGGCACTCATACAGCGCAATGGCAACACACCATCATTTCATTAAGCACTCATACAGTGCTATGATAACACGCTATCAATTTATTCAGCACTCATACAGTGCTATGGCAACACGCTATCATTTCATTCAGCACTCATACAGTGCTATGGCAACACGCCACCGACTCATCAGCATTCACATAGTGCTATGGCAACACGCCATCAAGCCGCCATTATAGAAAATGTTCACCTTTACCTTCTACTTCTTCTTCCACTATACCCCTCTATGGTACAGTAATACCCCCAAATAAACCCAATCCTATCCTTTCAACCACCCCTAATATTCAAACATCAACTTCCGTTTTGCTGCCTCCTCTTCTGGTGTTGCAGGAACCCTCATCGGCAGCGGTGGTCAATCAGGAGCAAATCTCTCCACCACTGGTCACCCCATCAGCGGAGAACAGGACTCAAGACTCCCACGTTCCGCTTGACGCCATCTCGGAAGGAACCAGCAAGCGTCACACGTGTCGGTGCCTCGTCCAACGCTACTGGCACTGCCACAGCGAATCTGTGCCCCTGCTGCTAACCAATGGCACTGTCACAGGCTCCGGTCGCGTCGCAAGAAGACTTCGGCGTTACTCGGACTGGTAGTACTCTTTTGGAAAAAGGGGGTAACCTTCTTAGGGGGGAGTGTTATAGCAATGCCTTCAAGGGCATTCCTATAATGGCAAGACTCACAGGGAATTTTATTATATTAAAATGTTCTCCAATCAAATAATCAGGATGATTTAATCAATGTATATATATTCAAATTGTAACCCATTTCAACATAAATGGGAAACCAATTTTATTTTCAAAATGTATTTCCCCCAAATCCCTTTAGTAAAAATTTTTCCCTTATACCAACACACACAAACGAACGCTCGCCTTTTGCTGACAGCTTTGAAGCAGTTACCTATTCATTCGTGCTCCACTTTACTTTGAATCAAGATCCCAATTCACAGTCCATCATAGTTACCTTACTTCACTTCACCTTAGATTTCACTCCATACTTTTCATACATTTCATTACGTTACGTTATATTTCACTGCCTTCCTCACAAATCAACCATACTATCCTACACTTCTCGTCCTTTTTACAAGTCAATTATACTTGTAATACTATCCAATAATTTCATCCTGTGATCCATATTTCAATTATATTTACGTTGTATTCCTTAACAATTCTCAATTTAATTATCTCATTCACTCGTATAATTGTAATTACCGCTCACTTGTTAATTCCTAATTCAGTTTTTTTCATTATGCATTTGTTGATTTTATAAATATATATTTTGTTATCGTCGTTTTTTTATAACTCTAGCCTTCAAAGTTTGTCCAATTCAGTTCATGTCAGTCGTTAAGCCTAAATATTAGCACATGACTATTCCATCCAATTCAACAAATTTATGGTGATGGTTTTCAAATAGCTATCTAGGCTGCTTTATTAACTAAAATCAATCCCACTAATAACCAATACCATACTACTATAACGAAATACATCGTTATTGGAATTCATCCAATAACTACACATAATTGATCAATACTTTTACTAATTATTCATGAAATATTTTTATTCAATAATATTTTTAATTAAATGATAGGGCGCTTTAAGAATATATGTATGTGGATTCTCATGAAATTATTGCAATATATTAAT
This sequence comes from Ceratothoa steindachneri, assembly GCA_963969495.1. Taxonomy (NCBI): domain Eukaryota; kingdom Metazoa; phylum Arthropoda; class Malacostraca; order Isopoda; family Cymothoidae; genus Ceratothoa; species Ceratothoa steindachneri. The sequence goes on along the minus strand of OZ018324.1, from coordinate 163,102,682 downwards.
CTCTGTTGTTTGTATATGTCTTCCTTTATTTAACTTCGTTATATAGTCTACGTAGTGACCAATGATCCCAACGCTTTAGTATTTGGTCGTTATAAGAGCTTAACCTGTACTACTAATACTATAATTGTAAACAACATTTGTAACTCAGAACTCACCTTTAATTAATCTCACGAAAGCTGGTTGCTCCATGGTTGATAGGGGATGCACACCATGTATGATAAACTTTGCAATCAGCTTATCAACAACAGATTGTTTGACCTTCTTAGTATTAACCGCAAAACACTCCAGTAATGTCTTTACTTTAACACCGCTGCAAGAATGGCCATCGCCCAATACTGAACATTTTCTTTTTGAATCTTTTCTTTGAGCTGCCACGTTGTTATCCGCTTTTTGCACCAAATCAGGATGCTTTCTCTGTTTATAAATATACATAATCAGATAAATTAGGGACATTTGTTTCACGTTGCCATAATTCACGTTAAATTCAATCGGTATATACTATAAATAAAAGTGTTACAAATGGAAGCAGGTAGGATCGTGCATGGTAAACCTACGCTATTTAACATTATCGTTAGCTACTAGCAATTTTGCCATTTTTTAAAAATAAGAAATAGTGAAACTTGTCAATTCAATTAAGTATCATATAATTAGCTTTAATAAATTCTTACATTCAATGAATGCGTAGATTAAAAAAAGCATTGCTCGCCGCAGAGATTTTGCCATTGCATAATGTACATAAACACTTCACTTTTTTCCGTCGGAAGATTTCATTCTAAAAAATTTACCATCTAGTAAAGGATGACTAGAATTACATGATTCTTTATCTTTCTCGTCTTTATTATTGTCAAATCTCTCCATTTCACACTCTTTCGACGAAACCAAAGTTGCCATGCAGCAGTTAAAATGACGATGAGTACTCTCACTATACAACCGAACACAACTGTGACCATCTGTTAACTGAATTTGAACTGATGCAAGTATTCTTCCCTCACCGGCTCACGCAGTCAACTGTTTGTGTCATATAATTTGCGACAAGATAAAACATGCATTACACGTTCTTAACAGCAATATACACCTATTCTCAATAAAGTATTTTAATACATGATTTCAAATGTATTTACAAATACATAAATGTATTTAAATACTGCCCACCTCTGCCCATCTGACTTCTTGACCATTACAATGGAGGGGCAGTAACTGGACTTAGAGGGTTCTATTATGTTTAATTTTAACAACTTATTCATCTCGGCGTTGAAATCCTCTCTTAAATGAATGGGGAGGAGGTACGGCTTGGAACGTATGGGTTCCTGGCTAGTGAGGATAATATTATGTTCGAACTGCGTGGCACAGCCAGGAATCTCTGAGATCACGTCTCCGAAGCGACTCAGTAGCTACTGCAGCTGACTCTTCAGATGATCGTTAATATCCAAGTCCGTTGAATGGGAATCCTTGGCGCTGGTCAGGGTGGGCAAGGGATACTCCCTTTCCTGTTCCACACAAGCAACTTGCACCACATTTAAAAGATCCAAGGGGTAGCTCCCCTCCATGGACGTCTTCCCGTCAATTGCCACAATATTATTGACGCAGGCTCGGCGATGATACTTCTTTAGCATGTTTACATGGTACAGCTTTTCACAAGACGGTGTTTGGATTAAATAGTCAACGGGGCCGCGATTTTCAATGACTTGGAAGAGGTCCTTCCATTGACTCAGGAGTTTATTACTACTCTCTATGGGGAGTAATAATAAAGCCTCCTCACCGGTCTTGAATTTCCGTTATTTGGATTTGTAGTCAAAATACGTCTTGTATTTATCCAAATTCGTATCAGTGTTCTGAAACGATATTTCCGCACATTTCTCTAACTTTTGCCGAAGTTCCATAAGATACGCGTAGGATGATTGGATTTCACGGTCCAATTCCTGGTTAGAAAAAGTAATTTTAGTATGCTCATCGGGCCTCTAACGTTTAGAACATACAGCAGCTCAAACGGGGCAAATCCTAAGGTGCGGTGCGGGATTTCCCGCTAAGCGTACAAGACCACGGGCAATAACGGTGCCACTCACGGGGCTGGTCTGCACACTGCCTTTTCAGGATTGACTCCAGAGTAGCATTAAGCGTTTCGCAGATTCCGTTTGAGGCAGGGTGAAAGGGGGATGTAAAAAGGGATTTCGCCATTAGGAGTTTACCAACGTACACCATTAGTTCTGAGATTAACTGGCGGCCACGATCGATAATACCTCCTTAGGCACTCCGACCCTGGAAAAGATAGAGATGAGCGCTTCAGCGCAGGTGATGCTGTCTATGTTTTTCAGGGGTACTGCTTCGGGGAAACGGGTAGTAAAATCATAAAGGGGAAGCAGCACGAAGCTGTGCCCTTCACTGGGCGGGCAATGGATTGGGCCAATCAGGTCGATTGCCGCACGGGCGAAGGATTCTGAAATGATGGGTCCCTTCTGCAGCGGAGCGGGTTTGAGACGTCCTTTTGTGGCTTTCTTCCGACATATATCGTACGATTGGCAATAACTCGAAATGTCAACTACAGCTCCGGGCCAATAAAAATATTTATAAATTCTCTGATCCGTCTCAGTGTAGCTGAAGTGTCCAGATAATAAACTGTCATGGGCAGTTTTCAAGAGGAGCGGGACGTGGGAGCGAGGAATGCACAACACATGGGCCTCGGAACTATTACTTTCTGAGCAAGTGCGGTACAAAAGGTCGTCCTTCTTTACGATATATGAGATGACTTTGTTTCCACGGGTGGATTCTTGTACCTTGTTCTGAACTTTAGTCCAGAGGGGACGCAGTGAATCACAATCTTTTTGATTCTTCGCGAATTCCTCCTTTATAACGCTGTTAAACTTGGAGTCGCAGGGGGCTTCAAGGGGAGCGGGCGCCTCTGTTTCCTTCTTCTGAGATCGCGTGAGGACGGGATGAGCCACAGGGGTGTAGGAAACCTGGAGGTACTGCCCAATCAGAATACCGCAGAATTTTATTGGTGCTGCTGCTACCTCAGCCCAGCTAGTAAAGTACGCACACTCGAGGAAACATTTCACGATGAGGAGCGGGTTTGCACGCCCCAGGTAGTCATGTATTATCGCAAATTTGACATGGTTCTGAGCTACCGGGGGAAATAGCTTGTCCGACACCACTATACAAGCACACCCTGTATCTCGGACAAGGGTGGAGACTCGGCAGCCGTTTACTGCTCCGGTCTCAAATTTTAAGCCTCCAGGAGAGCTTTTTCCAAACAAAAAATTAATATGGTAGCCAGCGGCAGTAGAGGCAGACGGAGAGGAAGACGGTTCAGTTTGCGACGTTCGTGGCGCGGGGGTAGCACTAATTTGGTGCATTTGGTTGAGAGAACTGTTGCGAAATTGAGAGTTCCGAGAGGCAGTTGGTCTTCACGTGACCCTTAATACCGCACGAGGAGCACACAATAGGCCTCCTGGGGTAGGATGACGCAGAGGGATTTGATGAGAAAGGTTTGATGTCCCAAGGTCCTGAAGAAAAGAAGTTTATGAGCTTCGAGAGGCCAGTTACTTTCAGAAACTTACTTGGGTTACGGGGAGGAAATTTTGGTTTGATACTTTTTGCTTTAGGGGACGACGGTTCAGTCTTTCTGCCTTCCTTAAGGTAGCAGTTGTGGCTCGCTGCAAAATATCGGCTTCTTCAATGAACTCTTTGAAGGTGGAACACCTCCGGTCCTTTACAAACGATCTAATTTCGGAATAGAGCGCAGCCAAAAGCTGGACCTTCAGGGCGAAGTCGACTAGCACTTCAAAATACCCAAGCTGACGAAAAGTTTGATTGGGTTGAATACGTGCGTGGCGAAATTTAGCGCGATAAAAATCCAGGGTCATATTATACGCAGCCAGCAGTTTCGATTTCAACGTCGAATAATCGATTGTCACCTCCGACGGAAGGGATATGAAAATATCTCGGAGCTTTGAATTTAGCAACGGCATGAGTTTGGCGACGCTATCTGCTTCGATATCCCAGGTGTTAACCACGAATATTTTCTGGAAATACGTTCAAGTAAGACCACACAATCTTCACCTTCCTTGTACACTGGGAGTTCACAGACGCAGTTTGCGGGACGTCATTTCGCGAGTTGATGGAGAGCGCCTCGATTCTCGCTATACTCATCTCCAATTCATGTTGGCGTATTCTTTCTATTTCTTCTTTTCCTCCTCTCTCTCTCTGTCTTTCTTTCTCTCTCTATCTCCCTCTCTTCTCTCTCTCTCCTGTCCACTCTCTCGACTCTTTCTTCCTCTTGTATGTATGACAGAAGATCCTTGCCGGTTAGTCAAAGGGATTCGCCTTGCGATTTGAATCGGTCGAACGAAGATATGTTGTCGCGTATTATCGAAATTAACTTCCCCATCCACAAAATTAAAGAAAAAAAAAAGGTAACGGAAATGCCGACCCGAATTAACTCGATTTGCACACCCACGCGATTTTTATTTTTCGTATAAGCACTCGGAAATAAATGCCTCACAGAACTTGAGGCGAGCGCCTTTACCTCTGTCGAACTAACACAGAGAACAATTCGTACTGAGCCTTTCACGATCTGACAGGATAAAATTCCGCTGGAGAATAAATGAGATACACGGTCTCGAAAAATTACACACATTAACTATAAACGGAAATATAAAATAGGTACACAAAGAAAACGGTTTGCTAGTGGCAAATGTTAGATTAAAATGTAAAAGATTATTTTTCCTTACCTTCTTAATAGCCAAAGCCTTCAGCATTATAACCAAAAAAAAGAAGAAAAAGAAACCCTTATAAAGACCTTTTAAAAGACCCTTCAAAGATCCTTCTAAACTTGACACCAGTTTTTATATATATATATATATATATATATATATATATATATATATATATATATATATATATATATATATATATATATATATATATATATATATATATATCGACGGAGTTGGAGGTCAAGGTCATTGAGTGACCTTCGCTTGTCTCCCAGCAGCGTCAGACGAGGGGGGAGCTAAGTATGGGCGAACGGGGTTCCCAATCGAGTGCGAGGAAGAATTTATCTATAGAATCGAGTGCAAATGGCCATTTGTATAATAAAGAAGGCTGCGGGACTCTGGGGCTATGAAAAGGAGGGTACTAAAATAATCTTTAATAATTACACTAGGTATACGATATATACAAATGTTTACAGGGAGCGAATAGATAGGCTCAAACATGAGCCCACAAGTGTCTGCTGTTGATCCAATATACAAACATACACTTTAGGGTTGACTGGTCAACCCTAGCTTGGAAGTTGAGGCTCTATGAGACGACGTGGGGGATTGGTGATTAAAACGGTAAATCGTAATCGATGGAGTTTAACCTCGAGGAGTGAACTCGAGGGAGTACTTGCGCCCGACGAGGTTAAAACCGAATCCAAGGATAGCTAATTGACTGGGGCTAAATTCCTTCGGTTAGAATTCTCTCCTTCGAGCTCGAGAGGAGAAAACGGAGCTGAATCGAGAAAACGACGTGTCTCGTGTCGAAATACGAGCCTATAATACTTTTGCCCGGCTGTGTCTAGCATTATATATGGGCCGTCCGGAAACGAAAATGCTTCAGTCCAAGGAGGCACCTTTTATTAACAAACACTCCACGGGAAATAGGGATGAACTCCACCGGATTTTCTTGATATCGCCCGAAGAGGCGGGCAGCGTCTTATTTCTCCCCCGCGCTTGGAATTCTTGCTGTTACCTTATTAGCGGAAGTGGCTTGATTATCTCACGGTTCCCACAACTTTGCTCTGCGTTGCTCTACCTCGTGCTTGGCCTCATTGCAGGATTAACCTCTATTCCTGACATTCCAGTATCTCAAATTTAAAGAAGGGATATTTGTAGGCCATCAAATTCATAAACTTATAGCTGGTGAAGATTTCGAAGCGACAATCGATGAAACTGAACTAGCGGCCTGGCATGCATTCAATGATGTATACAAAAGACTTTTGGGAAAGCACCAATGGGCCCAGCGGGAGCGTATAGTGGAGAGCCTAATCAAGTGCTACCAAGATCTCGGTTATTATATGTATGTCACTGAAGATACACTTTCTTCATTCTCATCTGTCCTTATTTCAGAGAATGCAGGAGATGTGAGTGATTAACGTCGAGAGAGGTTCCATCAAAATATAGCGTCAATGGAAAACAGGTATAAATATAAACGGAGTCCTGCTATGCTAGCTGATTTCTGCTGGAACCTGAAGCGTGACACACCTGAGACGTCTTACAAACGAAGAAGTAATGTAGTTTAATACATTATATAATGCTAACAAACATTCCGATTCACTCTATATTCATGAATTAATTACAATGGACACATTTAATCTGACTTTGGGAACGAAATACATATATGTTATCGTGGAAATCGGTATTAATTGCATAATTATTAAATAGTCAATTTACAAGAAAATATTACATGATGGAAAATTATTGTTAGCAATTTCGAATTCAGCACACTCAACTTCATAATAAAATACACATGAGATCTATGTTTTTTTCTTGACCTTGAAATTTGTTGGATAGTGTAATTGGGTATTTTTACCTGTGGCGAAGTGCCAAGTCTAGGCATCGCTTTTTTCAAGAGGAGTAAAGTTCAATTTTCATAAAGGAGTATAGTTCAATTGTACCCATTTAGAGCCTTGAAATCACCCATAGGACATAGGGTTATTCACTCTGGAGGTTTCAAATCTGCCATCGGATTTGGTGTTGAGTGGCGCCATCTAGTGGTAGAAGCCTCGTTTAGCCATTCAAAGGCACCTGTAACTGATTTAAACCATGGGAAACCACCAATGCAAGAACCATTTATCATCTTATTACAAAACACCGCAGGTCATTGGAGTGACTTTCCCTCTTGTTTAACAAAAAGAGTGGTTGCTAGATAGTCGTCCATATGCGTTTCTCTGCCTACATATTTTGGCCTATTAGATCTCAGGGTAACACTCCAGAATACAGGCTCAGTCGCTTTTGTGTGTTTTTGTTTTGAATACAAACCTTTCGTTCAGAATGCAAGGATATTCTGTATTTTTTTTGTGCGCTTAATATAAATTCGATTTGGGGGATAATTCATATATATTCGTGCTTAAAAAAAATAATTGATATATAGTTTTTTTTCCTTGACAAATTCTTAAAAAGGGTCGTTTTAAAAGTTTATGCTCGGGTATTGGAATCGCATAATATTGTATTATATGTCATTTTGAGTGGAATTTCGAAATGGAGGGGGAGAAGGCTTCGCCCCTAATAGCTCCTCTAATTATTATTAATAATTTAGTTCCTACCATTAGATTCGAGTTCAAAGGTTATTGCCAGATTTTGTTAGGCACTCTAGAAAAAACTTTCGATAGCTGTTAATCTGTAGAATTTCTGGATAGTCTATATGAATTTGTTTAAACCATCATTGTAAAAATATTATCTATTAATAAGAGAAAAGATGACAAGGGTTGAGCAGAAATAAGATAACAGAGTAGATGGGATAGAAACAATGATTCTAAAAACATAAAAGGCGGGATAAAGAATCATTTATAGGTTTCTACATTGGCCATTTCGTGAGTGTTTACATTACCAAGAGTGCTTCGTCATCGAGTATTGATACCACTTGTGGCTAGCTCATGGGTTGCTTGGTTTGACTTGGTGGCTACCTGTATGAATCTTCGGGAGGTGCGTTTCACGTGATGCACATTTAATTGCGGGCTGGGTACAGGTGATCTGCATCCTATAGAATCCAAATAGAATATTACAATTGTTATTTAATAAAACGCAAGTAATTAATAATATATTTGTCCGATAAAATCAATTTATCTTTAGAGCGTTCAATAAACAAAATGAATTAATATGTTGAACGTTTAATATATTCAAATAGAAGCTTTGAGAGTTCAGTTCGTTGTATATGGTTTGCTTTGCTGGTTAATCTCCGTTTCATCCGTGTCTCTGAATTGTTTTCTTAAAACTGATTGAAGTTGCTTTTCAATCATACCGTTCGGGAAAACTTTGTTCACGAGGGGTTTTTTTTATGCGGGAGATCTCTTGATGGAACAGTTCCCACGTGGAGCAGCGTTTGTATGCTCGGCGGATGTTTGAGCCAATCACACTTTTTTTGTACCTTTCAGGACATTAACTATCTGCGTTGAGGCATCTTCCCATGTCTGTAGGTTTTCTGTACACTTTCGTGACGTAATTATCGTTGATGTTTTGCACCTCAAGCCGAATTTACAAATCTGATGACTATGTTAAAAGAAATATTGTCGAATGCTCATTCATTAATTCCTCGCCTAATTTTAATATATCCCCCCCGTCTCTTTAAACTGGACCCTGTAACTAAAAGGCTTATTTGTAACGAAATTGTCCATTTTAAATCTTAGACCTTTGATTTACTAAATTAGTTATGTTTCTTTTGTTTATTTCAATGTATTTATAATTGCATGTGTATGCATGTGCTCATAGCTTTGTGACCTAAATGTCTGCATTCTTTTCTCACACTTTGAACTTCCGGAAGTAGACCTTATATATATGCCTTTACCCTTCGCATCCGGTATTTAATACCGTCTTTGATAATATTTATCTATTCTGTGTCCTGTCGCTGTACATGGGCGGGGCTCTTAGCACTCTGGCGTGGCAGGCATGAGCGAGTCCATTTGGCCACGTCCGCATTCATACCTGGCCAAACGAAGCGTTGTGCAACGAGCTTGCGTGTGGCATTGGCGCCAGGATGAGAGAGACCATGAATCTGGTCGAAGATGTGCCGAAGGTGATCGAGAGGAATGAGAGGACGAGGACAGTCAGGAATTGAATAGTCAACCAGGATGCGCCTGGAAGGACTGTCCGGAAAGTCGATCTCGCGAACGACGAGTTGAGAAGAGTGACGCAGTGTTTGCGTGTCTTCATCTTGTTCCTGGGCAAGCGCTATTCTTGCATGATCGATGGGCGTAGTGTAGGAGAGTTGCGTGCCCGAAATTAATGAAATGCGAGAGCGCGAGTCCGGTACAACGTTTGAAGAACCAGGAACGTAGCGAATATCGTTCGTCATCTGCAGGAGTGTCAACTGCAGTGTGTATTGACGAAGTGTTACGAGACGAACATGCACCGACCAAGGGCTTATGGTCAGTAAAAATGGTAAACTCACGCCCTTCCAAATGATGGCGGAATTGGCAGACAGCGAGATATATTCCGAGGAGTTCTCGAGAGAAAGTTGAATATCTCTTTTAAGCGCCTGTAAGAGTGCGAGAGAAGAAAGCAAGAGGTTGCCATTGGTCACCAACTCTCTGCTGCAAAGTTGGACCTACGTGGGTTGAGGATGCATCGGAGGCGACGCTGATGGGGGCTCCTGGAAAAGGATGAGCCACTTCCACAGCGCGGGCAATAGCATCTTTGGTACGAGAGAACGAATCGCACACATCAGCAGAACATTCAAGAGGAGAGTTCTTTTTGGTCTTGGTGAGCATAGAGTTGATAGGTTGCATGACCTGGGCACATTTAGGAATGAATCTGCGGTACAAATTTACCATGCCACAAAAACTCCTGAGTTGCTTGCGTGATGAAGCACGAGAAAAGTTTCGCATCGCGGTAACTTTATCTTCAAGTGGGATAATCCCTGCACTCGAGACATGGTGCCACAAGAATGAGAGTTGTGGGACACTAAAGAGGCACTTGGAGGCGTTTAGTACGATACCGTACTCCTGAAGACGAGAAAAAACTTGGCGAAGGTGAGAAAGCATTGGAAGATGTTATTAGGAGGTCATCGATGTAGCAAAATACGAAAGGAAGACTCCTAAGGACTCCTAAGGACTTGATCCATAAAGTGTTGGAAAGTTTGACTAGAGTTACGCAATCCTTATGACATTTTGACCATTTCAAAAGCACCAAACGGAGTGATGATGTTAGTCTTTGTGACATCATCTGGGTAAATAGGGATCTGGTTGAAAGCACGAACAAGATCCAAGCGAGAAAAAATTGTACAACCATGAAGAGACGAGGTGAAATTGGCTAAGTACGGCAAAGAATAGCGATCAGGAATTGTCACAACATTAAGAGCTCTGTAATGCACACCTGCTCTGAATTCCGCCGGCGTGGATTTGGGCACAATGTGAAGTGGAGAGGCCCACTAAGAAGAGGAAGGCCTACAAATGCCTGCATCCATCATGAATCGGAATTCATCACGCATAGCAGAGAGTTTATCAGGTGCTAGACGGCGTGGCCGTGAGAATACAGGACCTCCTGTTGTCTCGATCCGATGCACCACACTATGTTTAATAGGCATGTTCTTCGAAGGTGGAAGGGTGAACTCAGGAAACTCCTGAAGAAGGCGCTGAAACGGTGGCTCGGTGGATAGGAAACGAATAGAGAGGAGAACCTGAGACAGTGAGGAGAGTTTTGCAGTCGACAACATGCTTTGACGAGAATCGACCAAGAGGTCGTGAGCCGAAAGAAAGTCGAATTGCAATATTGGACAATCTACCTCGGCTATGATGAAAGTCCATCGAAAAACTCGACGGAGACCGAGTGAGACTTGAAGGTTACGCTTTCCATAGATCCTAATATTGGTCGAATTGGCTGCTTTCAGAACTAAATCTGAAGGGGCAGAATCTTTGTCAGCCTTAGAAATTGGTATGACACTGCATTCAGAACCAGTGTCCATCAGGAATGAAAGACTAGAAAGTGAAAAAAAAAAATGGAGGACTTACCTGAGGAAATGAGGTGTAGGCAGGGGATGTAGACACTTTTGTCACATGCCTTTCTAGTTTAAAGTTTGTGATTGAGAGGCTGGAGTGAGAGGAATGCGAGAATCTGAAGATTGGGAAATTGAAATTTAAGGATTTGGAGAAAGTGGTTGAGTTGGGTGAAGTGAGAAAACTTGAGGGTTGAGGTTAGAAGAAGGTACTGGTTCCAAATATGTGCACGGTTGCAAGCATTTTATAGCCTGTGCACCATATTTGTTGTGGTACCATCACCACTGAGTGGTACCAGCACTACTGAGTTGAATGGGAGGAAAAGGAAACGTTATGCTTCGGGAGACTACTTGGCGCAGTATGCGAAGATACATAACGGTGGCTACAATGCTGTGTACAGTGTACAGCGTTGTGCCCGTACTTTTGATGATACCAGTATATACCCTGATGGTGTGGAAGATGATGAGAATAGTTGAAAGAAGTTTGAAAATATTGCTGCCTCTCACCTTTTGCATCGAGATGCCCTCGTTGGTTTCTCTTTTGTGAACCAGAGCGGGACCAGCGCCATCGATCGACAAACGTGTGTCCGTGCTCGCTCTGTGATTCCCGCTGCAGCTTTAGCCGCTGGATGTCGGGTTCCATCCTCTGTATTGAAGCTTCAAGGTCCCTCGATAGAGAAGATGAAACCCTTGAACACTCCGACCGTTCGTCTGAGGGGCTAGCCGTTCCCAGAACCTGAGAAATTGGAAGATTACTGTTAAATGGGCCGCGAGTTTGGCCGTTGCCCCAATTCACATAAGGACTCTTGTATAATTTGTCTGAGGCTATAGCAATCTCCTCAATGCTCGTGGGGCTTGAGCCTAGGAACAGTGGCCTAATTTCCTCTGGGACTCCTCTAATGAAAATCTCAGTGAGGAGAGGGCTAGAAAGTTTCGTTTGAGCACCTTTTACCCTGATAAGGTCCTTCAGATGCGTTAAGAAGTAGGACTCTTATCTCCCATTTCCTGAGTGTTCAGAAGCTCTCTCAGGCCGTCTATTTGGGACCTACCGTATTTGCTGAGGAAAATCTCCTTCAGGCGGTCTAGAACGCCAGCCTGTTCCCTGAATTGTATAAAGATTCTTATGGGCGAACGCTGGATTATTGCTGCAGTTTTCTCTTCTTCGGTGATGCTCTGCCGTTTAAGGAGGAGGGACGAGACTTCCAACCATGCAATTGAGTTTGCAGGATCATATACGGGAAGCGAGAGGTACGCATGTGGCTGCCTTTTCGTAGACTGGGGATGCGAAGCAGTTGGTTGGTTATGATGATCGGGTTGGCTGCTAACAGATGTCCTTATTTGTTGTGTTTGTTCCATCATAGTGACTATGTTTTATGTGGACTTGTGATGGTTGAATGAATGTGTTGATGTGATGAAGTAGCTGTGGTAGTGTGCACGTGTGTGTTTGTGTGTGGAAATTATTCACGAGCACAGGAATGTGAAGAAATGAAAAATAATTATGAGAAATAAAGGAAATTGTCTACTCGTTGTATATAGGTGATAGTATCAAATTAAAATGATATCGATTATGAAAATTAGAAGAAGGATGCTAAAGATAACACGCGATATTAAAAATGAACACGTGAATCAAAATGATGGGAAATGACGCGCGGAGTCGGAAAATTATTTTAACGTTTGAAATTATTTATTGATTAACGGGAGATTATTAAATTCTGGGCACCATTTTATGTTATTTGGTTATTAGTGGGATTGATTTTAGTTAATAAATTAGCCTAGATAGCTATTTGGAAACCATTACCATAAATTTATTGAATTCGATGGAATAGTCGTCTGCTAATATTTAGGCCTAACGACTGACGTGAACTGAATTTAAAAAACTTTGGGCGGGAGGTTTGTAATAAAAACGGACGTGAACACGTGAATAAGTATAAATATTTGGTTATATCACGTAGAGAAAAAGAAAGATTGATTAATGCTAGTACTTTCGTTATCTTAACATTTTTAAACTCACAATGGTTTATAACATAGAGAGACAGTATTTATACAAAGCAATGTTTTCCTACGAGGTCAGCTTTTTTTTTTATTTCTGATAAATTTGATTTGAGGAAGAAAGATAGGACTGGATCTAAAGAAAACAAACGGGCTAATATTTACATTTCTCTCATTTGTGCTGTAAATTAGGAACGATTCAAAGATACTTCTGCTAATAAAATCATTAATATGCATTATGTTATCTGCTTTTGATCAGTTAATCTGGTGACCAACGGGCCCGTAGCCAGGCTGTAATATTTGGGAGGCCTATTTCTATTTTTTTTTTTTTTTTTTGGGGGGGGGGGGGGGTCACAAATATCATCTTGATATTTTAGTTTTCGGTTCGTCGTAACTACATATATGTAACGTTGGAAATGGAGTGATAAGAAAAAAGCCACTTACCAGCCAGTTCATTATTAGCTACCGCGACTATCAAGCCAAAACAAAACTTGAAAAGTCCATAAGTAGCACTTGTATTTTTAGGATAAAATTGATTTATAAAATTATATTTAATATAATCAGTTTGGGAAATAGAATTGCAAATGGGTTACCATGATTTGAGGATTGCCCTCTTGTGTGTTTGCTACAAAATTATTGGAATGGACTTCCAGAATTGGCGATGAATTTTTAGAAAGTTTTAATGTATTTTAACTTATGGAATGGTTAGGAGCAGAAGACATTTAGAGAGGTTTACTATGCAGTCAGTTCTTCCAACTAGTAAGATAACTAGGCAGTTCACAAAACCAAAGTGGTAATATGACGCTGGAGCCACAAACAAAATAACCTCTTCCGGAAGATATCTGAAAGTAAATATACATGCTTGCTGTGTAATATTTCACACAAGGGAGAACTTCTCCCTTGTGTGCAACTGAAATCATATTATTATTTTAGGCTAAAATATTTGGGGGGCTAAGCCCCCCCGAAGCTACGGGCCTGGGGACCCATCATAAGCCTATATATGGCCAAAACACTATTTGTAAATCCTTTAGATACTGCATTTGATGTTACTTAATTCTTACAGAGATATTTTTTAGAAGTTTGACATATATAGAATAAATTACAATCCAAACAAGGTATACTATATATATTATTATCGTACCTTGGGCTGTTTTTTATTAACATATTTTTTAATGTACATATAACTGTATTTAAAATTTACATTTATATTAAGTTGTTTTAACATTGGTACTACATACAAAAAATGATCATGGAAAGGTAAAAGTAATATGTTGTGAAAAAGTTCTGTTTTCCCTAACTTGCGGTTATAGAATGTTTTTCAGCTTTATACATGCAGTTTTCCAAAACATATTTCCTGTAACATAAATTGAAGTCAATCGCTTCAATTTTGTAAATTCTTGATCTATATAGTCAGAACTATATATCTAGTACTATGTCTTTCTCCATTTCTAAGTTAAGGGTAAAAATAAAGCAACCCTACAAAACACAACTGATCTTTACACAGAGATCCACAGAATAACAGTAATATATATATATATATATATATATATATATATATATATATATATATATATATATATATATATATATATATATATATATATATATATATATATATATATATATATATATATATATATATATATATATATATATATATATATATATATATATATTTTACTGGAAAAATATGTGCTCGTGGACTAAAATTTTAATGAAAATATGTAAATACCTGTAATAATATTTTGTGTGAAGTCACCTTCTCTTCTTCACATTCTGTAGACGTTTTGGAAGGGAAGATGCTAGATTTGGGGGTTGTTCAGTTGGGAAATTGTCCCACACATCTTGGACTTATGTGCATAGCTTGATGAGTGTTTTCTATGGGATTTAGGTCAGGGCTATTCCCAGGCGAGTCTATAATAAGGTTTATGTCACAGAAATTGAAGACATCTTTTACTAATTTGGCTGTATGACAAGGGGCACAATCTTGTTGAAAGTATTTTGCTTTGCACATGCTCATATCTGACTTCATTCATAGTCACATTAGCAGGTGGGAAAATGAGTTTGTCAATGCCATGATAACTAAAACATCCCCACACCATCACTTTCTGCAGGAATTTCACAATCAGATCCACGTATTTAGAACTAAGAGTGCCTGCACTCACATGAAATGACGTTTTATCTGCTCATAAAACATCTTTCTAATCACCATTGTTGTCTTCCAAATATTTCTTAACGAACCATAGGCTATTTATTTTGTTCCGCTTTGTAAGCATTAGTTTTCGTGTTGCTACCCAACGCCGATAGCTTAAGTCTTTACCAAGGACATTGCGCACAGTTCGTGTAATCACATCAACTAATAATTGTTGATTATTCTCTTTAATTTGCTTGGATGTAAGCTTGGAGTTTCCCTCAACTTGACGATGTATTAGATATACTGTTCTTTCAGTAATTTTACAAGGGAGACCAGTCTTTATTGCATGAGTAGGAATGGTCTCTTCACCACCCTTTTCATATTTCTTGATCCACCGTTGAACCGGACGTCTACAAACTCGAACACACTCGGCAATTTCTTGGGTACCAATATTTTGCTTGTATAGCGCTATAATCTGACATATAACGACGTCACTGAGAGGTTTATTCTTCCCTATTTTCCCAAAACACACTCAAAATAGTACAATAAACCACTGAATATGTAAAAAAAAAACACGGAAGAGTGTGCAAACAAAACCTACGAGGCCGAAGTCACCAAGACAACTGAGCGTAAAATGTGTGATATCAATGAGTCAAGAGCAGATGCCAGATTTGCCACAAATGCTTATACAATATTTCAACTACAGTATATGCAGAGAATATACATAGGGTCATTATAAAATTTGAAAAAAATGTAGTCCGTGACTACACATTTTTCCAGAATATAAGTATGGCTTAAATAAGAAATATAAACGGGTCTAAAATTTATGGAGTGGGAAGTTTCAGCCCCTTCAACCCCCTTCCCCCTCCCTCTTGGATCCGCGCCTGTGTCTATTGATACCGTGTCATGACTTTCATTCTGCGATTTCAATTTGTATGCTTTTCGTCACGTCCAACGTCACGGAACGGGCCTGTATAAGGCTCTCCTAGAAGTTTTCGAACGCAATCAACATGGCCCTACACATAAGTGGCATCTTGTAATTTCTTGGGTATGAACGATTTCGATACTGAGTGTAGATGTCCTTCAGAGATTTGTGTGAAATCAATTTGTGACATAGAATTAGCTAATTCATTTGATGAATTTGGAATCAACTTTCGACGAAGAGGAGACAACTAAGGGTTTTGGACAAAGAAGAGTTGTCCCCTTGATGGTAGTAAATGGCGAAAACCCGAATCACTAGGCAGAGATCGGATGCCCAGTACAACGATAAGTAAGGCTTTTAGCCATCGTTGCCGGGGACCCATAATAGAGCTCTTCAGAGTCCTGTGCGACCTTTCCACTATTCCGTTTGTGGTCGGTCGTTACGCTGTGGTTCGCAGGCGATGAAAACCAACGAGGGCAGATAACTCTCTGAAAAGTTCGGATTCAAATTGGGCTCCTCTGCCAGTTATCACATCTAGTGAAACACCAAAATCTTGAGATCCAACCGTCTAAGAAGGCTAAAACAACCGTTGCAGCACTGCTGTCTGAATCTGTAAATCTTTAATGCATATTGTAGCTCTGTCTATGTATGATAACAGGCAACGGTTATGGGATAGGTAGGATAGTCCATGCAGTGTACTTGGTGGTAGCGGACCAATAATGTATACCTGTAGTGTTCCGAATCTTGACGTGGGAATACTAATGGGTAAGAATAGTGACTTAGTGTGACGATTAACCTTAGCTGATTGACAATGGAAGCATTATCGTGTCCAGGAACGTATGTCCCTGTCCATATTAGGCGAGAAATACCTAGTTTTGACCAACCGAAGTAATGCTTTAATCCCACAATGAGATATACTATGTAGTTGTCTAAAAATTGACATCCTGCAGGCTGTGAGAACAATCGATCGTGACTATTTAAATATTACTTCACACCAAAGTTGAGTAATCCCTGGAAAGGGAAATGATTTTAATCCGGATTAAAACGATTTCTCTACTTTATCTTGCTCTTGCGCTATTGCCAAAGAATGGAGGTCAAATGAATCTATTTTGACTGAGTTGACATTCTGAGATAGTCAGTCAGCTACTCTATGATCTCCACCACCTACGCACGGCAAGTCATTGATATATTCTAAAATCGTCATCCAATTTACGTTGTTGTCTCTCGGTCTTTGCCCGTATATAAGGTCACCTGTCGTCCTTAGATCGTGTGTTTGACAGATACGCAGTCAAGAGTTCCTCTTCATCGGTTGAGTATGATTGTTGTGTTTTGCTTAGCTTGTTGGATAAAAATTCCACTGGCTGTGGAGACCCCTTCACCATTTGATAAAGAACAGCACCAACCGCAAATTGAGAGCTGCCTGTCACCACTAATTGGTACGGTGAATCTTCAGGTAACGGGTGACATAACTTGATTGAATTTGACAGCACTTTTTGATAGCCTTAAACGCTTACCATGCAGCATCATTCCAAACGAACTCTCGAACTTTAGATTGAAGTCATGCGAGTTCAATTAGAGACGCTGCAATTGCAGCAAAAAAAAAGGCATCCTTCTCCTATAATAGCCTACTATACCTAGAAATCTACAATGTACTTTATAATCCGTCGTTAAGAGCATTTCACTGATTTCTGGGGCCTTCCTCGCTGGAAGGCATATTCCTGCCACTTGGACATGTTGGCCTAAGAAATTGATTTTTTCTTCATAAGGTCGCATTTTCCCATTAAGATTCATTCATTATTCTCCCTCAGTGTTTTTAAGAATGTCTAGGTGTTCTATGTGTTAATTTATATTATTTGAGAAAGTTAGAATATCGTCAATATAAACAAAAACGAATTCCAACCCAAGATGTAAATTGTTCAAATGGCGTTGAAATGTGCAGCTTGCATTTATAAGACCAAAGTGCAATCTCGAAAATTCACAGAGCCCAAATGGAGTTGACAGTAGTTTTTTTCAATATCCACTTAATTCAATGGAATGCGGTGATATGCCCAAACTAAATCTAGTCGCGAGAAAACAACTTTACCATGGATATGATTAACCATTCTCTCAATTCTTGGTAGACAATAACGGTCCAATTTTGTAATTGCGTTCATAGAACAAAAATCACCAACAATTATATAGACACCTGGATTCTTCTTTTGCACCATAAGAATAAGTGAAACCCATTGCAACTTTGATAAACGCACCACACACTCTTTTAATCGAGCTTCCAACTCTTTCTTTAGCAACTTGTAACTTGTCCATTGAAAGTGGCTTTGGACTGGCAAAAGTTGATGAGGGCTACCAGTCTCGATCGTATGCACAAAAAAAGTTGGATGGAGCATCTGCAAACCTTGGGTTATATGTATATATATATATATATATATATATATATATATATATATATATATATATATATATATATATATATATATATATATATATATATATATATATATATATATTCGAATTTACGCAAAACCTCCCTGCAATTAGTTGGAAGATAATAGATGTCATTAATATTTAATGATACCATGGATTCATTGGATTGTCCACTTTGGATACGAGCCTAGTCTGATTATCAATGAGGATGCCACAAACACAATCAACCAAAAGCTCAAAATGCGCAAGAAAATCGGCTCCTATGAATGGCGACGTAGTATACGCAACTATGAACATCATTCTAAATGAACGACACAAAATAGGGATAAAATTTGCGCATTCTAGTTACATTATTATGTTTTACAAAGCCTTACACAGTTATAATATCCTACAATTGTTATTTACTACTACACAAGTAATTGATAAGATATTTTCTTTTATTATTTCTTCGATGTAATGCGTTCATATTTAGGAGGTTCGATAAACAAAATGAATTCATATTTAGAGCGTTTAACATATTCAAATATAAGTTTTTGTAGTTCAGTTCATTGAAAAACCTTACTTTTAATTAAAGATATATTCATTTTTAGAAAATAAAACAAAGTCATTATATTAATTTTTTTTATAAAATTAAAATCATTCAAGGGCTACACTTCAATATTTAATTTGCGGACATGGAGGCGTCTGGAAACATCGCTTCAATGGTTACTAAATATCACCATATTTCTCATTTTCTGCTCAAATCACAAATTCACCTTTTAAACCCTCAATAAAATTTGATTTAAATTGAATATATAGAAGAAATGTAATTGTTATTGTTACCTACAGACTTTCACACCGATTTTTGTAATTATACAACCAAAATTATTATATTCCTATCTTTGGCCTCTTTTTAAAACGGTTATAAAAGTGCTCGAATTAACGGAAAGAAAATAATGATTTACTTAGCCATACAAATAAGAAATTACAAACAAAACTGAGAGAATTTCTGAAACATATGATTAAGCTGCGTATTTATTTAACGTTATGACATATTTAGATTATAATGTTGACGGTATTTAGCGTTATAAAACTGACTACTTACTTTTGGGGCAGAGCCTTGAAATTCAGGAAACTTTACGAGTGGGAAACTACTTACAAGAGATAACTTATTACCTATGTACACATAAAATAGAAATTGCCGTTGAATGTAGGCTGAAAAGTGCAACCATCGAAAAATTGCAAGATAGTCAAATAGAAAGAAGAATAATACTAAACAATAATAGAGGCGTGAGAGCCTTCACATAATAAAATGAGTGTGAATAAATAAACACAAACAATGAGAAAGTAACCAATATATGGTTGGTCACCCAGCAAATACAAAGAACTCAATTTATTCCATTTTAACACTTTATCTAATACCCACTCTCCACTCTACTCCTACTATATATTTTTCTTCTAACTTTTTTCAAAATGCAAGACAAAATTCAGGAAAATGATTGCCTTAGTTTCAGAGCATTGACTCCTAACCACCCGGCATAACTTCTCATTTCTTTAAAGGATCTGGCAGTATCTGTAGGTGCTCGTTATTATTTTTGTAGTTTTGAATAATTAACTAGTATTACATAGCTTGCACAGAGCCTACCAGCTTAGGGAACAAAAAAAAATCTGATCATTTGACCTCTGTCCTTTCGCACGTTTCCCAAAAGAGAGGTAATACAATATGGGAACTAGGCTCTTTTTAGAGCACTTATCAATTTGTATTCCTTTACATCAAATGTTATTTTGGTTCGATGTGAACCCATTATAGGATTTCATAAAACTTCAAAGTGCTATTTTTTTTAGGTTTCTTTGAGTAATTTTATTGCATTCAACGATATGGTCACTACACATTAACCTACTGCGAGTTGCATTTAAAAGTATGGGCAGGTATATTTATATTTAGAGGCTATATGCTTTTATGAAAATAAGATAAAAAAAATGAAGGAATCCCAAAATAACGGTTAAGAAAAAAATAAAATTTTTATTGTTAAACCAATGTCACAAAAAGATGAAAGTATTAGAGAAAATGAGATGTTAATTATATTTCAGCAATATAATACCAGGAATATGTAGTTATAAAAATTAAGAAATTACGATATGGCAACAACAAAAGAAATGAAATGAAATAACCAACGAATGAATGGAGCTTGAGGATAAATAATAGCAGGATCGTGATGGAATAATTACTTTGTAAATTAATTAAGAATACGATAATAATTATTCTGTAATAACCACTATATAGCTGTTTCAAACGTTCCATATAAATAAGGATTTAAGGATAAAGAAGGATTGACCATCAAGAAAATAAGCAAAGATTTCAAAGGATTGATCGAAGTAAACGAGAGACAACTTATATAAATGAATCATACTGGATAAATAATAATGTTTGAACCTTATAAATGTTATAAAGGGAAATAAGTTTATTTACTAAAATTCAACAATTTGGATGGCCGAGATGAATTAAGGACGAGTAAAAGAAAATTCGATCTTTGGAATGCGCACGGAGATTTTACAGACGAAATGCTTTAAGGCAGAATTTCTCGATTTTGAAAAGTACTGGAATTTATGTGTGAAATTAATTGAAATAAATGAATCTATATTGTTATAGTGCAATGAGAATAGCTGATTAACATAATTAACACAAAAGAATTCACCAGAAGAATTAAAACGAACTTGGAATAGCAAGCGCGGACTAAACGAAAATGATACGAGGGGCGGTCAATAAGTTTTGCGAATCGGTAGGGCAAAACAGAGGAAGGGGGATGGCTGTTTGTGGGGGTGTTAGGACAAGTTAGAATAAGTCAGGACCTGCAGCCGCACGCTCCTGCCTCGTCTATTTAAGAAGCAGTAGCTGATCGCACATCGTCAGTCACAAATTTTTCAAAAATGGAGAAGGTTGAGCACCGCACAGTGATCAAACTTTTGACCAAGGAAGGCAAGAATGCAAAAGAGATCCATGAACGCATGGTTGCAGTGTACACCGACACCTCCCCTTCCTATGCAACCATTTCTCGCTGGAATAGGGAGTTCCGCCATGGTCGTGAGTCCCTTGAAGATTACCCCCGTCAAGGATGCCCATCAGACGTGACCAACGAGGACAATGTGGTCCGTGTGGAGAGGATGATCCTCGAAAATCGAGCGAGAACTTGGAATATCACATGGAAGTGTTATCAACATCACCCGCGACAATTTAGCAATGACAAAGGTCTTTGACGGTGGGTCCCTAGAAAACTCGCGCCCCATGATCGACTTCAACGTCGTCAAAGTCCACAAGGCCAGAGTTGTACAAGCTGCCCTGCGCGAGTGCGGAATCGAGGAGCTCAACCATCCCCCCTACAGTCCAGATCTGGCCTCTAGCGACTACTTTTTATTCCGCCAGCTCAAGGCTGCACTGCGTGGACGCCTGTTTGGGGACGATGAAGATGTCCAGCTTGCCGTCCAGAAGTGGATTGAACAGCAGTCGGGAGATTTCTGGTTGTTGGGAATTCGAAGCTTCAGGGACAATCTGCGCAGGTGCATTGAAGTCAAGGGTAGTTATATTGAAAAATAATAAAACCCTTTTCCTCATATCTCGTTTCCTTATATCCGAATTGCAAAACTTATTGACCACCCCTCGTACTAGGAACCCAGATACTAAAAGAAACTGCCTCTCCCTTCCATTTTTTCCATTACTGAAAGGTTTAAATAGTATCCTTTCCCCTAACCGCACCACTTTTAAATACCCTTTGACCAGTAAAAAATCATTCCCTACCACCAAACCTATAGAAGGAACCAACGAAGCAGGAGTCTATTTAATCCCCTGTAAAGAAATTAACTGCTCTTTATTTTACATAGGCGAAACAGGAAGAAATCTGGATAAGAGAATATACGAACACGGAGGAGACATTAGACGGGAAAACACAGCCTCTAATCTTTTCACACACAGTAATAACTTTAATCACATGATAGACTTCCCACATGCCAAACTAATCTACCCGTGTAAGGACTTCGGCAAAAGAAAGGTCATTGAATCCACCCTTATAGATGAAATCCCCAACTTTAACCTTTCTGATGGGCAATTTAAATGCAGCCCCTATGTCAAGGATCTAATCTTAAAAAATATCCTTAATCAACTTAAATTCACACCCCTTGATTAGGAACTCCAATTGGCTCTCTGTAAACTTATATATATATATATATATATATATATATATATATATATATATATATATATATATATATATATATATATTGTACGCTTGGTGTGACTGCATGTATTCTTAGTGTTCGACTGAGGCTGGCATGACAAACTCCATGCCAAAACTGGTCTCGAGAAAATAAATACTACGCTCCTCCAAAGTAGTTATATATATATATATATATATATATATATATATATATATATATATATATATATATATATATATATATATATATATATATATATATATATATATATATATTATGTCTAAAAGTCACTTTAGAATTCCCCTATATTCAAAGATTCCCCATGAACCGCATTGCGTAAATATGTTCCATAAATCCTTGCTCTTCCTCATTGTGCTTTTGTCTTCCGACTCGCAAGGTTTGTTCAAAGTGTTTCACGATCCAGGTTAACAAATTCATGTCAATCGTGCGAGTGCTGTACTTATATATATTTTCATTATTACGGACACTCATTTACTTATTGCCACAATGAACCTGTTAACATTTAATATCCTGTTAACAGTGCGGGTTTAACCTAGTAGCACATGTATCACGCGCGACTGGCGCCGCAGAAATGTAAAATAATTAGTAATAATTAGGTTTTTGCCCATAGGCACAGAAGGCTGAGACAAAATAATTATTCATTTCACGATTTTTTATATTATTATTATTATTATATATGATATTAAATATAATCAAGAACGAGATAAGAGTCAGTATAGGCCAAACAAGACTGAACCTTCTCTCTCTAATGAGTATTGAGCACAAGTTACTGAGGGAAATTAACACATCAAGGATAATTGAGGAGTTTTCTGTCGCCAAGTCTCGTAAGTGCTTAATGTGAGCCACGTATCTAGTCAGTGTGCACTCAGTTCAGCAAATGGTTCCAAGATTCTCCAAGGCAACGCAAATAGTTTACTGGCTAAGCTACTGGTATGTACGGTGTTGTTCTTTAAAAAGGAATAAAAAGTGTACAAAATAAACCCCTCTTTTTTCAGTTGATTCCTCCCGCCATACTAGCAGTTCTTTTAAATTCCACAGATATTATTTTCCCTCTCTGCAAAGGAAAATGGGGTGTGTATCGGTGAGATACAATATATATATATATATATATATATATATATATATATATATATATATATATATATATATATATATATATATATACGTACATATACAGGTTACGGTCCCGTTCCTTGTGCTACGGGCCCCGCAGATCCTTAAACCGGCCTGCCTGTTAACATTTAACATCCTATTCATATTTAATATACAAGTAGCATTTAAGATCCTATTATTATTTAATATCCAATTAACATTTAACATCCGATTAATATTTAATATCCTATTAACCTCTATTTAATTTTCTGTTATTATTCATTCGATTACCTATTATTATCTTGGGAATTGCATTTTTAATTATTGTGCATATCCATTATACAATAACTCGCTGTATACTAATTTATATCAAGTTATACCCAATCAATTAACTTTGTTTTCATTGTTATTTCTTAAATATAATTTATTTTCATACCTCATGTATTCAAACCCCTCGTGTTTACCGCATTCCTTCACGTTGCCCGAATCTTAAATTCAACCTTCATTTCTATCAATCTAATTTATGTGTTCAGGATATTGTATTTATAACTATATAGGGCACACATAGAAATGGTCCCCAGAATTTAATATATCTCCCGTCAATCAATAAATATAAATTCAAGCGTAAATAATAATTTTCAAAACTCCTCGTGGCCATCCATATTTTCCCTTCCTTCTCCCAATTTTTACAACTCTTATTAATGTAAATTAACTAATATCCCTTAAATACAACGTGTGAGTAATTTCATCTCTATACTATTTTATTTTTATTTTTCACGTTTCCGTCGCGTGACTAATTTGCGCGCGTGCACACACATTCAATCCGGTATATACTCGCATTCTTTCACGCACATCAATTCTAAAATTCATTCATTCGACCAAATTCGACAATTCTCATTAACAAACGTCACATACATCCAAAAAGGAGCAAAATGGTAAACCAATCATCGGTTAAAACATCGGTGAATGACCAAACGTCTTCAATAATGCAATCTTCAAACCAAGCACAGCAAGATTTAATCAAAGTCTCATCTATTTCTCTCACTTCCAGTTTTTGATGCATCAAACCCAATCACTTTGCTTGACCTTTGTGACTTAGTTCTCGCCATCAAGCCATAACAGAAGAGAAGAGCGCTGCCACAATCCAAAAAGTTCCCATAAGTATCTTCTTTAAATTTTTCGATATTTTATTTGATGGGGTAAAAGTGAAAGCATATAACGTATTGAGGGAGGCCTTCCGAAAGGAATTTGGAAAGTCACAGGTTGGAGACTTAAGGGAGCTCCTTAATACTCAGGGGGTGGAAGATAAGTGTCCCACTAATTTTTTAAGCCACTTGAAGGACCTTACCAGGGTAAAAGGCGCACAATCTGACCTTTTCGACCATCTCCCCACCGAAATTTTCATGCGGGCAGTCCCAGAATATATCAGGCCCCTCATTCACAATTCATCACAGACCGATGTTGAACAGGTGGCAAAAGCAGCAGACCATCTGTATAAAAATCCCTATGTAAACTGAGGAAGAGTACAAAAGCACTACCGTGAGCCTAATTTTTCCATTTAGCAGGTTCGGGTGACCGTGAGTTCTGCTTGTGAATGACAGGAGCGTGACGAAATCCCCCCCCCCCCTTAATGAGAGATTTAGATGCCACGTTATCGAGGATTGAGAGTGATCTCAGCCGGTTGAAACTGCACCAAAGGGCACATAGCGAGCGATGGCACGGGCATGGTGAGCGGAGAGATAGGACCCGTCCGAGTTCCCGTAAAAGAAACCAACGATGTAGCAATTTTCACAATCGTCTTCCGCTTATTCTCACCCAGGGGTAGAGTTGAGGGGGGGGGGGATAGCATCCCCCTGAAATAAAAATGTGAAAAATCATCCCGCTTTAAATTTAAGAAGTTTAATTATAACTTATTAGTGTCATCAACTGATCCATCGGAATACTCAACTACAAGAATGATGGGGTAGGGAGGTTACTTTTTTGTATAACGGATTACAATCCAACAAAGAGGTAAAGAGGTACCTTGGAACTTCCATTACAGCTGCAAATGATCCTAACTATATAATCAGTGGTGCCATGGCAGCCCAGGCATTTGCCGGTATGCATGTTGTTTTAAAAGTAAAGGATCCTACTGGTTACAATCCTCAAAATGTACGGTACACTGTTGTTCCTATGTGCGGTTATCAGCATAAATCGTGTCCTCATATGATAAACTCCACTATCCACCCTAATTTTCTTTCACAAATTGAGAACTGTTTTCCCCATAATCTTTCCTAACACAAGGGTCTCTGCTGGCATCATCAAAGGTATGGTAACAACGCTGTACGCTCTACACAACCTTGTAACCACCATTATGCCTTTTCCTATAGTGTTCCTGGTAGTTCCCCAAAGCATAATGTAACTTTCACCCAATCAACTCAATGGTACTGGTACCACAACAAATATGGCGCAGAAACTGTAAAATGCTTACAACCGTGCATATATGTACAACCAGTACCACCTCCTTCGCCTAATCTCAACTCTCCACTCCCTGCACATCACTCATCTCAACCAAACTCTTCAAAATTTCAAACTTCAATTTCAACCTCAAATTCTCCTTTAAACTAGAAAGTCATGGGACAAAATGGTATACATCCCCTGTCCTCACTTCACTTGCTCAGGTAGGTCCTCGGCTATCATTTTTTACTCACTTTCTGGTTTCTCATTCCTGGTGGTCACTGGTGCAGAATGCAGTGCTATACCAATTTTTAAGGACGACACAGATTGTGCTTCCTCAGATTTAGTTCTGAATGCAGCTAATTCGACCAATATTAGAACCTATGGAAGGCATAACTTTCAAGTCTCACTCGGTCTCCGCCGAGTTTTTTGATGGACCTTCGTCATAGCCGAGGTAGATTGTCTAACTTTGGGGCTCGATTCTCTCGTCACCGCACGCTTGTCGATTCGAAAACACTACTCACTGTTTCAGATTCGTACTCACCTTCACATAGTCCCCTCTTTTCTATTCGTCTCCCACCAACAGAGCCCCCATTTCAGCGCCTTCTGCAGGATTTTCCCGACCTTGCACTTCAATCTTTGAAGGATAGTCCCATTAAATATAATGTGATGCATCGGATCGAGACCACAGGAGGACCTGTATTCTCCCGACCTCGTCATCTAGCCCCAGATAGACCTTCTGCAATGCGTGATGAATCACAATTCATGATGGATGCTGTCATTTGTAGGCCTTCGTCTTCACCTTAGGCCTCTTCACTCTATATCGTTCCCAAATCCACGCCGGGGAAATTCAAAGCAGTTGGGGATTACAGAGCTCTAAACACGATAACAACCCAAGACCGTTATTCATTGCCGTACATAGCCGATTTCACATCAGGTCTCTCCGTCTATACAATCTTTTCGCACTTGGATCTGATTCGTGCTTTCAATCAGATCCCTAGTCATACAGAGGATATTTCAAAGAATAGCATCACAACTACATTTGGTTCCTTTGAAATGGTTAGAATGCCCTATGGTTTTCAAAATGCTGGCCTGACCTTCCAGCGTTTCCTGGGCTAAGTTTTGAGAGGTCTTTCCTTTGTCTTTTGCTACATTGATGACCTGCTAATAGCATATTTCTCGCTCGAGGAATACCTTTCTAACTTTCGTCAAGTCTTTTCTCGCCTTCAAAAGTACGCTATCGTACTCAACACTTCTAAGTGTCTTTTTTGTGTCTCACAACTCTCCTTCTTGGGACACCACGTTTCGAAGGTCGGGATTAACCCAAAGGATGACAAAGTTACCGCGATGCGCAACTTTACCCAACCCACATCACGCAAACAACTCAGACGTTTATGTGGCATGGTCATTTTCTACCACATATTCATTCAGAATTGTGCCCAGGTCATGCAACCTTTGAACTCCGTGCTGTCTAAGACCAAATAACTCTCCTCTCAAGTGGTCTACTGAGGCGTGCGATCCATTTTCTCGCACCAAAGAGGCAATTGCCCACGCTGTGGAAGTGGCTCATCCTTCTCCAGGAGCTCCCATAAGCGTCGCCTCATACGCATTTTCAACTCACGTAGGTGCAACCTTGCAGCCTAAGATTCCTGACCTATGCCAACCTTTTACTTTCTTCTCTCGCTCTCTTTCTGACTCTCAAAAGAGGTATAGTACGTTCTCACGTGAGCTGATTGGTATATATCCGTCACTTACGTCCATATTTAGAATGACGTGACTTCACTATTTTTACTGACCACAGGCCTTTATTCGGTGTTTGCTTGTCTCGTTCCACATTTTCGGTGCACACTACAGTTGATACTCGTCACCTTGACTTTATCCTGTAGATGACGAGCGATATTCGCTATGTACCTGGCTCTTCAAACGTCGTACCAAACGCGCTTTCTCGCATTTCAGCGATTTCGTGCACGCAACTCTATCACATTGCGCCCATCGATCATGCGACAATAGCACTGGCCCAGGAACAGGATGAAGACACACAAACACTGCGTCTCTCTTCTAAAATCGTTGTTCGCGAAGTCGAATTACAAGACAGTCCTTACAGGCGCATCCTCTTCGACGATTCATTACCTGACACTCCTCGTCCTCACCGTCTGAAACTCGCCTATGTTAAAAATGTTCACCTTGAGCACCCTCTTCCCCTTTCTTCTCGTATGATAACCCATTATGGTCCAGAACGTCCCCAAAATACCTTCCAAACCACTATTACAATCAACCCTGCTACACAAACATACCTTCCATTTTGCTGCCTCCGCCTCTTGTGTTACAGAAACCCTCGTCGTCAGCGGTGGTCAGTCAAGAGCAAATCTCTCCACTACTGCTTACCCCGTTAGCGGAAAACCGTAACCAAGACACCCACGTCCCGCTTGACGCCATCTAGGAAGTAACCATGAAGCGGATCACTTTCACTTCGTCAACTTCACTCATGCCGGTGCCTTGCTCAACGCAACTGGTACTGTCACAGCGAATATGTGTACCTGTGCTCGCAATCAAACCACTGACACTGTGGCACGCTTCGATCGCTTCTTAAGGAGACCTCGGCGTTATTAGAACCAGCAAGACCATATTAAGTGGGGGGAGGGAAGTTTCTTTGGTGGGGAGTATTTGTAGCACTGCCACAGTCTTATAATCCGTAGTACTCCAAAAATAATTTAAAAAAATTCGTTATCCTTCAAAGCAACTGGTATCTGTATTGTAAATAATATATATATATATATATATATATATATATATATATATATATATATATATATATATATATCCAACAAACCGCCGCAAGAAACAGAAAACGGGAAAAATTTTCTGAGGAAATATTATTTCCTAATTTGCAAAAATTCCGTACAGGGGTGGGATTCGAACCGTGCACACGGAGGCAACGAGCATCCGCTTTGATCTTCCGCGTAGCCAAGTGGCCTAAGAGATGATTAAATTGAGATCAAAGTAAATTAGTAAATAATATTTCCGATTGTTTTTTCCCGTTTTCTGTTCCTTGCAGTTTGTTGGATTCATTTTCATCATTCTTTCGCACTCATGAAAGATTTCTCTCTCTCTCTCTCTCTAGAAATGAGTAGCCGTGATGTTTATGCTTTTACTTGTCCTTGTTGTTTGCAAGGAACCTATATTGGTAGTATGGTTCGCTCACTGAAAGAGAGGTTTTGTTCTCACATGGGAATAAGCCATCACGCTGGAAAAAAATTGTCTAAGAAGGAAGCTTTTGTAATTAGAAATCATATTATACAATGCAAGACAGAATGTTCCATAGATAACTTCAAAATAATTGGTCATAATAACCGTACAAATCTCCTACACTCAACATAGATAATACCGCTTTTCCCCTTCTTATTTCTTAATTTTAATTACCTCATTCAACAACCAACTAACCTTCTCTTATTTAACAACCAGCCAATCAAATTCCCATCCTTCATTAAGCCACATCCTTTATAATTTCTTCACTTTGTGATTTCTCCTGAATTTCATCGGTAAGCAATATTATGCTGAAATTTTTTACTTCTGTGTTTTTGCTTTTTTTCGTGTCAATAGTAATTACATTAGATTGATAATTTGATTCTCTTGCCTTTTAAATTCCTGAGTTATCGGTAAGCAGTATTATACTGTAATTATTTACTTATGTTTGGGTTTTTTTTTTGTTTTGTTTTTCGTGTCAATAGTGGTTATATTAGATTGATAATTTGATTCTCTTGCCTTTTAAATTCCTGAGTTATTTTCTAATTTTTGATTTAGCTACATAGTCTTAACCTAATTATTTTTAATATTTTTAATATTCTTTAACTGTATTAGATTAATTTATGTTTTTGAACCTGAAGATGCGTGATACGCCCGAAACGTTGTTCTATATATAAATCACATGTACCTCAGCCACCGCGAAATGGAAGATTAGACTGGTCAGCAGCAACTCATATGACTATATATATATATATATATATATATATATATATATATATATATATATATATATATATATATATATATATATATAGATATATATATATATATTTATATATATATATATATATATATAGTAATGGCAGAAGATTGCGGATTGCCAAAGCCGTCATCATTCAAATGAATAAACCGGCAATTAACGTGCAAATTCAGCCCGAAACCATACTCCCGACATCTCGGCGTTCCCGAGATGACCGCCGTTAAAAGAAACACGTTTTAAACTTTATTTTCCTTTGCCTCCTTTGCCAGAGAACTAGATCGAAGCGACAAATAGTCAGACAATCTGAGCCTTCCAATTTTATATGTTTCTTGTAGCGCTTAGTTTCCCCTTAAAAATTTTCCGCGGCATGAATGGTCAATTTTTGTAATACTTATGTTCGCGTAGAAATACTATATATAATATAACAATTTTTGAATAATTCCATTTCTGTTCATTCCCTGAAGATGACCTAACATGGTCAAAAGACGTCTAGGAATTAAGAATGTCATTCGCGGATGTTTTTTCTCGCCTCGAATACTCCGTTCAAAAACTTGTAAGAAATATTAAGAAAGTACAAGTTAAAATTAATAACGCTGCCACAGCTGTGGACTTCAATAGAACCTGCATACAACATGGCCTTTTACCTAATTATATATATATATATATATATATATATATATATATATATATATATATATATATATATATATATATATATTAAAAGAATCCCCTAGAACCGCATTACTTAAAATATTTTTCATTCATCCTTGCTCTTCCTCATTGTGCTTTCGTCTTCCGACTCCCAAGGTTTGTTCAAAATGCTCTACAATCCAAGCGTGTGAGTACTGCACTTATTTATATTATCATTCTTACAGACCCCAATTTACTTATTACCATTGTGATCCTGTTAACATTTAAGATCCTCTTAATATTTAATATCCAATTAACATTTAAGATCCTATTAATTTTTAATATCCAATTAACATTTAACATACTATTCATATTTAATATCCTATTAACCTCTATTTAATTTTCTGTTACTATTCACTAGATTACTAATTATTATCTTGGGAATTACACCTTTAATCATTTTACTTATCCAGCGACCCAGGAAGTGTTTCGCAACTCGCCTACGCTATTAATAGTTAATTTGCTACTTTTCCTACCTTCCTTTATCTACAGTGGTCTTTCGCTAAAATCAAAACTAGATGGCGAAGAAACGAGAGTTGCCTGTCGTAATATCTGAAGAGCAAGAAAGCACGTCTGGCAAGACGTTGGAGAACCAGGGACATAACTAATGTCGCTCGTGATGAACAGGATAAATTCAAGATGACGACATCAACTACGGAGTGTAGTGATGACGAGCCACGGGCAGAGAGTGCACCACTTAAAGGCTTGTTTTTGATAAGGACAGTAAACCCAGATACGTCCATATACTGCTAGAAGAGGCGGGGTACAAGATAAATTCCAAAGAGTTCTCGAGAAAACGTATTATACCTCTTTTGGGAATAAGAAAGTGGTCGAAAGAAGTAAGCAAGCGGTTGCTAAGAGGCATGCCCCTTCTGCCGCAGAGTCACACTAACATGGTTGGAAGACGCACATGAGGCAATGCTGACAGGGGGACCAGGACAACGATGGGGCAGATAATTAGAGGGTTCAATAACCTCTTTGGCGCGAGAAAAACATTTCCATACTTCGGAAGAGCATAGGGAAAAGTTTAACAAATTTTTAAAGGCAGAATGTGCAGGAGGTGTGTGATCCGAGCACCGTAGGTGTTATTATTTGGTAGAAATTAACCGTTGACTAAAACGACCTAGTCGCTGAGTGAAGAGACACAACAAACCCCTGAATGGCAACAACTTTGGCATCGATAGGATAATTTCTGTCATGAGAAACTTTTGTCTTTGAGAGGAGAGTTACGAGATACTGAAAAAAACGCATAGAGGTGTTGTTAGGATAGCATACTCTTCCAGATGAAGGAAAACGTGACGAAGATGAGATAGATGCTCCTCCAAAGACAAATATGCTATTAAAAGATTGTATTGTTAACATAAAGACGAAAAGGATACCTTCCAGAACCTGATCCATAAAACGCTTTAATTCTGACCACTATAGCGAAAACCTTAAGGCATTCTTCACATTTCGAAAGAGACAAATGGAGTGTTGACAACCGTTTGGGGGATCTCTTCTGGATAGATAGGGATGTGGTTGAAGGCACAATCCAGATCTAGACGAGAAAGAGAGAACATCTTGTAGGGGAATCGTCACTCGTCTTCCCCCGTTCACTCGTGGTGCAGTCACAAGGCGGTTACCGCAAAGACATCCGGCCGAAGGCATCAGCGGGTCCAGCGCTTAACCGCAGCGTCGCTCCACTGGGTGCCATAAAAGACCCTAAAGGTAAAAAATGCAAGATCTCTCCCAGGAGAGTGAGATCCAGTTTCACGTCAAATAAGAAATTGGAGACGTGTTTCTCCCAAGCTCGAAGGCTAACGAGGAGCCGATGTAAGACTCAGTAGGAAAAACCGTTAGCATAAGAACTATCCTGGGGCCGTCCTCAAGCCCACTCCCCCAGTTAGGTGACAAGGTATAAATAAGGAACACTGAGAAAAATCGCGGTAGTTACGTCAGATTCCAGGTGACGAAGTCCTCGATTAAAACCGAGCTACCTAGACTGGATTGGTAGTGTACTTGGCTCGCCAGACCAAGAAGTACCCTGCAAGAGAGGCAGGGCTACTTACCTTAAGGGGCTAAGAAAAAGCTCATCCTCGAGCTAGTCCCTGGTTATCAAACCAAACGTTAAGTTAACTTTGTCAAGTTCAACTTACTCTCGCCAGAGAGACTCCTCATATCCTGGTGACCTTAAACACCAGGGGTATTCCTCGTCCTTGAGGAATTGAGAAAAGAAGAAGGAAAAGGCTTCCCCTCGAGCCCGTTACTTGGTGGCCACACCAAACTCCTAAGTTAACTTGGTAAGGAACCAAGTTCAAATTATTCTCGCCAGAGAACCCCCCCCCGTTATACTCGCCCTTGAGGAAGACCGGAACTAAGAAGCTCATCCTCGAGCTAGTTCCTGGTTACCAAACCGAACTTTAAGTAACTTATTCTCGTTAGAGAAACCCCATCTCATCGATCCTCGCCCTTGAAGAAGACCCTCCCTGAGTTCAGTCCTCGTCCATGAGGAATTAAGTAACGAATGAGAAGAGCTCCCCCTCGAGTTCGTTACTCGTTGGTCACACCGCACTCCAAGTTAACTTGGTTTAAGAACCAAGTTCGACTCACTCTCGCCAGAGAGACCACGACTACCTTGGCGTTGCATAAAGGACCGTAATTGTTCTCGTCGGTGAAGAACCCCCCCCCCGGAATACCGTGTGGCCCCCCCCCAGCTGCTACCCTCGCCAAAACGACCGTGTGATCTCGCCCATGTACATCTGGCCAGACGGCACGCGTCGTGAGTCAATAACATTCCTGAGGCCTTTTAAACTCCAGATGAGTCCGTAAGCCTAATTCTTATATATATTGCTGTGTGTAGAGAAATTAAACAATTTTTGAGGGTCTAACTAATTTAATTAATTCTTGTTTATGACAATATTCAGAGTATTGCTGTAGTTAATGTTTAGATGTTGTGTATTCAATGGTTAAAGTTAAAATATAAGTTTATTTTGGGATTGTTGTGTGTTTCTCTTATATCCTTACGTGTTTCGGAACGGCTCTGTTCGTTAAGATATTCAGATATTAATATCTTAGCACTCTTAGAACAAAAAGGGGGGGGGGCATTCTACGACACATCTAATTGGAGAAGAGGCGGAATCTTCTAAATGCTGCAAGGGGTATCTCTCAGCGATAGTCTAAGGATTAAAAACCTTGCAATGGTTCATTGCCTCAAAATAAGCACGTGCAGCTTTCCTTACGAAATGGAGTGGAGAAGCCCAATGAGAGATTGACGGGTGGACTATACCAGCACAAAGCATAAGTTCGAACCCTTTCTTCATTACCGAGTCTATCTGGGAGTAGGTATGTAATCTCACTCCTGTAAACTGAACCACATTGTGTTTTATTGGGGGCAGGTCCTTACCGACGAGCTGGAGACAGCTGGAGATAGGTGTCCTAAGTGTAGATGAGTTAACGTATTATTGCCCGAGAACCGCTTCATTTTTCTGTTTCGATCTATCTTTGTGCTCTGTGGTTGCTCAGCCTGATTTTTTTTTTGGGGGGGGGGGTAGTGATGACCTCCATGGTAGGGATCATTTTCCTATTCAAATATCATTTTCTGGGCTACTGCCGCCCAAGAGCCCACCCCGGTGATGCTTGGCATGCTTGTCCGCATTTCAGGAAATGAATGAATATCTCTGTCTCAGTGGATGAGCTTAGGTCGGTAGATGAGGCATTTGTGTTCTTCGTCAGCTGAATGCGAGGCGACCCTCAAACAGAAACGTTATGTCTAAATGCGCTATAAAAACCACCCGAACAATTCCACTGTCAGTGAATTTCGTCGAGCTAGGGATAAGTTCCGCTATGTTTCGAAGCACGTCCACCGCTCTTCCTGGCCGGCATAAGTGTCTTCACGTAACAGGAAGATTCCTCTAGCTGAGTTGTGGAAGCGAGTCAAAGGGATTCGGGACAAGTTCTCGCAGGACCCCCACTCCCTTTCTCCAGGATAATGGAACCGCAATCTGGGACCCCGCGTCCCTAGCGGAATCCTTCGCGACCGCTTTTTCCGCATTCTCTAGCCGGGATGCTGCTCCGTCAGTATTC
The DNA here is from genome assembly GCA_963969495.1 of Ceratothoa steindachneri. NCBI lineage: Eukaryota > Metazoa > Arthropoda > Malacostraca > Isopoda > Cymothoidae > Ceratothoa > Ceratothoa steindachneri. Next base: position 163,068,038 of record OZ018324.1, on the reverse strand, counting down.
AATGCACGTCGTGATGTCGCGGAAGGCCCCCGCCTGGACTTTACCTCCAGAGACAGAGAACCCTTCAACGACAAGTTTACTTTGAGTGAGTTACGTTTCGCTTTCGCTTCGTGCGCGGACACCGCCCATGGCCCACACGATGTCCCGTACGCCATGTTCGATTTGTTGAACAGGATCTGGGTAGGGGATATCCTTCCAGATTCCTGGCGAATCGCTACTGTGCTCGCTTTTCGCAAACCGGGGAGAGATCCCCGAACCCGGCCGGTTGCGGCCCAATCTCAGATGGAGTAATTGGTAAATGTTATATTAGCCTTTATTTTCTGGACAGCGGAGGCCATCTGTCTTCAGCACAGAGCGGCTTCCGCAAGTTCAACTCCACATCGGATGCTCTGCTCCGACTGGAAAATGCCGTCTGCGACGCTTTCCTTCGTAAACAATACCACGGCACGTTTTTTTCGATCTGGAGCCGGCCTGTGATACCGCATAGCGATGCAATATCATGGAGACTCTCCATCCGATAGAGGCGAGGGGACTCCTCCCAATCTTTATATCTGAATTTTCTCGAGATCGTCGATTCCGCGTACAGGTGGGTGGACCCCTCTCTCTCAGGGAAGTGTTATCCGTGTCACCCTCTTTGCCCTGAACATCAACGGCATCACCTCGCCGTTGCAGGAAGATGTTCTCGCTACGCTCTACGTGGATGACCTTTAGATTTCTTTTTGCACGGCTCAGATGCCAACTCTGGACCGTTGACTCCAACAGGCATTGAACCGCGTCTCTCGATATGCCGAAGCGCACAGGCTTCGGGTTTCCATGGCCAAGAGTAAGGTGGTGCATTTCTGCCGCCATCCACGGCTACACCCTGATCAATACCTGTTTCTAAATGCGGTTCACCTGCAAGTGATGTACTCTCACCGTTTCCTTGGTCTTGTATTTGACCAATGCATCACCTGGGAGGCTCATATTCACAACCTTATGGTCTCTTGGACTCGCGCCATAGATATTGTTCGCTATGTGACGTTCAGCGCTGATAAAGCTACTGGCTTACTTTTTTATCGATCCTTTGTTCGTTCGAAGCTCGACTACGGATCCAAGTTTTATGCGTCCGCAGCCGAGCGACCGTTGACTTCCGCACGTCCCTCATTGAGAGTCTATTCGTCGATGCTGGGGAGATGCCACTCGGTCTGCGTCATGCAGAGTGCCTTATTCGCCTGTGCTCGCGAGCCCAGTGCCTCCCTCAGTTGTCAACTGCTATCCCTGCATCTGCAGCTGATCTCGAAGGTATCTATGCCGCCTGAGAGACACCAGTCATACCCTAAGCCCTTTAGGATTAGGTCTAGGAAATCCCTTCGAGAGTTCGGTATAGGTCTTGGGACGGTAGCTCCCCTGGTTCTACCTATGACGCGACTCTAGAGGGTACCACCTTTGACTATTTGTCGCCACTCCTCTGCTCCCGAAGCTTGTACAGCGCCGGGAGTATTGCGTTCGGCATTTGGAGCAAAATTCGTATCACGCTGGAATTGTGCCACTGCATATGGTGGTATCGGGGAGGGGGGCTTCTTCTTATTATAAATTTTCTTATCTATCAATATCATTCTTCATCTTGAGATTTCTATATTTCTTCTTGACTGAAGTTGCCACTTGAAACATTTGTCTTCCATTTATCTGACTCTTGGTATTCTTGTTGGCGGAGATTCCTTCTTCTTTAAGATGGCTGGGTTAATTCTTGATCTTTGTATCCTTCCTTTCTTGATGCATCTTCTAATTAACTTGAAGTGATGATTTCTTCTTGCTTCTTGATGATGGGATGAGTTCTTGGATTCTTGATGAGTTAGTCCTTAAAGTCGTTTTCCTTGAGTTCCGTTTTCTTCGTAAAAATGGGGGACTTTTTGAGTTTCGAACGCGGTATATTTAGATCTAAAAGCCAATACTCTAGCTATCACGCTATGGCGGAGTCCGTATTGAGTTGGTAATTTAATGGGTTATTTATATTATCGATTTGGAAGGAATTTTACTCTGATACATCTTCGCACCCCTACAGTGGCTCCAAGTCCCAAGAGGGGGTTGGTTTCCACGCCGTATCCTCTCTGTTTGAAGTCTACTGGGCTCTGTCAGGCGTTGCCTCTGTCGTCACGGCCGAGCTGGTTGCAGTACACCACCCGTGATGTGAGATAACGCGACGTGCCCGGCTCGGAGACCGGATTGTGATTTATAGCGTCTCATCGCCCTAAGTTTTCTCGAGGTATTGGAAGCTCTGCATCCCCTAGTTCGCAATATCCGTGACACCACGGTTTTGGCGAGCATAGCAGATGTCGAGATTATGTTCTGCTGGGTTCCTGGACACGTAGGAATTGCTGGGAATGAGCCCACCAATGAGGGTGCTAAAGAGTCTGGGAGGACTAGGCGACCTTACCAGCGTTTAGCTGATGAGATGGAAGACGGTCAACGAGAACTTAATATTACGTGCCATTGACTCGCGACTGTTCTTAGGGACCTGCCCCCCTTCCCAATGCCGCAACAGCTTCAGATTGCTTTCTGTCGTCTTCGAATTGGTCACACTCGCGGGACGCACCGTTACTTGATCGAGCGTTGGCCTGCGCCTTATTGTGACGACTGCTTGTGCCTAACACTGTTTGGCACATTCTTGTTGAATATCCCAGTCTGTGGGATCTTCGCGCACATTACCTTTCGCGCATTTTCCTGCGCCGGGGAGAGGCAAGCCTACCCCCGACACTAGAGCGCGCTTCCTTACAGCCTTTTTGCCCCTGTTTTCTTTTGTTATTATTTTAGCTTTTGTCATTTTTATCGTTATTTGTTATTCACATATTGTTATTTGTTAGACTTTTTTTTAATATAGCCTAGTAGTAGGCTGTGTTGAGTACCGCGACCTATGCCCAAGTAGGCAGTCGCCGGATGGGCCCCTAAAATAAAAAAAAAAACCTCACACCGATTACATGGCAGGAATACGGACTGCTCTCCGGGCGGTTTGGCAAGGAAGATGTGAGACGGTCGAGGAGAACTTAAAGTTGCGTGCTATTGCGCCGCGACTGTTTCCATGGACCTACCCCCAATGCTGCGACGGCTACAGGTTGCTTTCTTTTGTCTCCGAATTGGACACACTTGTGGGACGCACCACCATTTGATGGAGCGCTCGCAAACGCTCTACTGTGAAGCCTGCGTTATCCCCCAGATTGTTCGGCACATTCTTGTTGAATGTCAAAGCCTGGGTGATCTTTGCGCACGTTACCTGTCCCTGCACCGCGATGAGCGGGGTCGCTACCGCTTGTTCCTTGTATTCGGGATAGATTCGTGCACACTCACGAATTACATCAAGCTTGCCTATTTCAATAACATGGGAGGTTGAGACTTCTTGTATTTCTCCCATCTCGACTCCAACGATGAGTAGACGCACAAAACACTTAATACAAAATTTAAATTGTTCACTCGAAAATAAATTCATTATAATATAATCTCCTTTTAATACTAAAATATAGTTTCATTCTCAATATGTAAAAATATATCAAAATTTATTTCACTATTCATATATAACATCAATAATCACAATTGTCCAACCTTGACTTGAACAAGCTACGAGGGGCGGTCAATAAGTTTTGCAATTCGGATATAAGGAAACGAGGTATGATGAAAAGCGTTTTAATATTTTTCAATATAACTACCCTCGACTTCAATGCACTTGCGCCACTTGTCCCTGAGGCTTCCAATTCCCGACAACCAGAAATCTCCAGACTGCTGTTCAATCCACTTCTGGACAGCGAGCTGGACATCGTCCCCAAACCGGCGTCCACGCAGTGCAGCCTTGAGCTGGCGGAATAAAAAGTAGTCGCTGGGTGCCAGATCTGGACTGTAGAGGGGATGCTTGAGCTCCTCGAATCCGCACTCGCGCAGGGCAGCTTGTGCAACTTTGGCGACGTTGAACTCGATCATGGGGCGTGAGGTTTCCAAGGACCCAACGGGCAGAGACCTTTGCCATAGCCAAATTGTTGTGGATGATGTTGATAACACTTCCATGTGGTATTCCAAGTTCTCGCTTGATTTCTTCGAACTTCACCCGTCGATTTTCGAGGATCATCCTCTCCACACGGGCCACATTGTCCTCGTTGGTCACGTCTGACGGGCGTCATCTTTAAGGGCCTAACGACCATGGCGGAACTTCCTATTCCAGCGAGCAATGGTTGTATAGGAAGGAGCGGTATCAGTGTACACTGCAACCATGCGTTCATGGATCTCTTTTGCATTCTTGCCTTCCTTGGTCACTGCGCGGTGCTCAACCTTCTCCATTGTTGAAAAAATTGTGACTGACGATCTGCGATCAGCTACTGCTTCTTAAATAGACGAGGCAGGAGCGTGCGGCTGCAGGTCCTGACTTGTCATAACTTGTCCTAACACCCCCACAAACAGCCACCCCCCTTCCTCTGTTTTGCCCTACCGATTCGCAAAACTTATTGACCACCCCTCGTAATAGTTGCTGCATTAACTACTTCTTCTGGCAGTGCATTCCAACTATTAAATACTCTGACACTAAAGGAATTAGCTCTAGCTAAAGTTCTCCAATGACATCTTTTCTTTAGTTTATAAGTGTTTGAACGTGTGTTGGTCTCAGTGTACTCGAAGAAGAGCTTATAGTTAATATACTCAAATCTATTTAGGATTTTATAGGTTTCTATTAAATCACCTCTTCGTCTCCTCTTCTCAAGTGTTGTGAGGCCATTTCGCTCACATCTTTCCTCCTATTTAAGATCCCTCAATTCTGTAACAAGCTTAGTCATACGTCTTTGTATTTTTTCAAGTTCAAGTATGTCTTTTTTTTTGCAGTACGGTGACCAGCTCTGGACAGCATATTCAAGGTGTGGCCTAACAAGCTCACAATATAAAGCATGACCAGTATCTATATCAATTACAGGAAAATGTCTTTTAATCAGCCTCACCATCCGGTTGGCTTTCTCTGCTACCACATTAACATGATGGGTCTGCTGACACATAAACTCCTAAGTCCTTTTCTACATTCGATTCCTTGAGTTGCTTTCTATTGAGATCATAGTTTTTATGTGGATTTCTGTGAACAATGTGCATGGTGACACATTTAAGTCCAGCAACCATTTAACACCAATTTTAAAGTATTTTTCAAGTCCCTCTGCATTGCTTCAATGTCTTCTTGTAATCTAATTTCCTTAAAAAATTTTGCATCATCAGCAAAAAGCAATACTGGACATTACAATTCATTCACTAGGTCATTAATGGGTAAATATATAGATTAGCGACCCGGCCGGAAAACTTTTTGGTGTAAATATTTTCGTTCACCCGGGGCGGATTATTCATGCGCGTTTGAGTCCTTTTCGAAATATAGCTGGCGCCATTTTTTTAATAAAAAAATGCCCGAAAGTAAACAAACGGAAAACGCTGTTTACTTAGGCCATTTTTTAAAACAAAAATGCCCCAAAATAATCAAACGAAAAACGCCGTTTACTTACTTTATTGCAGTGGGTATACTTCTGAAATAGCGAATGAGGAAAGCCTATTTTGTTCTCGCGTTTGAGTCCTATTCGAAATATAACTGACGCCATCTTTGTTATATAAAACTAAAGAACGAAAACGCTGTTTACTTACTTTATTTCGGGGGGTATACTTCAGAAATAGCGATGAGGAAAGCGTGGAATCTTTCTTTAATTCCCGTTTTGGTCAACGGGAAGCGCTTGCAAGATAGGCGTCGAACTGTTCGTTTTTTCTTCCGTATTTAGGGATTGAACTACGGACGAAATAGTACGTCCCGCCGTTCGAGTCATTAATCTACATATTTACCACATCTAATGCCTGGCCACAAATCTCGCAATCGCTTTTAATTTTAACTAAATTATGAACGTCCAAAAAGGTTACAAATTTTTCTCTATCAGAAACTAGAGTTAATAATTCGTAAATAGACGACGGACAAACTTCGCCAACCGATACGATTTTGAAACTATGTATAAAACGTCTCTATGATACGCAAACGGCTAAAAAAAAGTAGTTCCTTTATACGAGCTAGCTAATTAGATTTAAATGTATAAAAAAAAGGTAATAAAAATAGTAAAATCTGGAAAAATATATTGACAGATAAAAATGAACCAAATGACGGTAAATATGTAGATTAGCGGCCCGGCCGAAAAAAAAATTTGTGTGTAAATATTATCGTTCACTCGTGTCGGAATATTCATGCGCGTTTGAGTCCTTTTCGAATTATTATTCTATAAACAATTAGGATTATATACTGGGGGGCTGTGCCCCCCAGATCCCCCCAATTTAATGAAACTCAGGATCATCGTAGTGTAGTACCCACATTGTGTTTACCACCACACGAGCCGTCAACTTAAATGTACTCCAAAAACGTGAAACATTTTGGAACACGGACGAAATAGTACATCCCATCCGCCGGGTCGCTAATCTTCATATTTACCAATATTTTAAAGTACCCGAAACGGTAAATATGTACATTAGCGGCCCGGCCGAAAAAAAAATTTGTGTGTAAATATTATCGTTCACTCGTGTCGGAATATTCATGCGCGTTTGAGTCCTTTTCGAATTATTATTCTATAAACAATTAGGATTATATACTGGGGGGCTGTGCCCCCCAGATCCCCCCAATTTAATGAAACTCAGGATCATCGTAGTGTAGTACCCACATTGTGTTTACCACCACACGAGCCGTCAACTTAAATGTACTCCAAAAACGTGAAACATTTTGGAACACGGACGAAATAGTACATCCCATCCGCCGGGTCGCTAATCTTCATATTTACCCTCATACATATCCACATCAATGTCTTCAATTACTAGCCCATAATATCCAACATCACCTAGTATATTAAATAAATCGATTCCCTCTGTAGACTTTCTCCCGAAAGGTTGTATTGCTCCACACTTTCCAAATCTTGCTTGATATAAGTGATTAATCGTTAGGTACCTTAGTGAGAATTTTGCTTAACCTAGGTTATCTCCTTATATCTACTGCCTTAATAACCTAAGACCTTTTCTTTAACGAAAGTCAGGGCACGGGGGCGTTCTTCTCTCGAGATGTCTCAAAAGGACAAATCTCGAGTTAAACTAAAACGACCTAATTCTAATACTGATCTCGAATCCCCTAACGTTGATCCTACTCTAAAACAACTACACAAAGTGATCAAAGAGACTGACCAAGCTGTCTCTCGTTTCTCTTCACAGCCATCAACTTCTGGTTCAGAGAAATCGAACAAGTACCCGAATTACCCTGCTATATATCATAGTTCAACGCACAGTAATAAAGCTCCTGTAACATCACAAAGTAAGATCAATGATACAGGTAGTATAAATGTGACTTCCATAAACAAAAATGACCCCAAATTGAATATTGATCCCAAATTTGTTTCTTGGGTATATTTAAGTTCTCCAACAGTTAATTTGACAAAATTAAGTCCATTAACAATTAAAACTTGTTGAATCCATTTGTCATGGCCCTGTCATCGAGGTTAAATATTGCAGAACAGGATCCCTCTTAATACATACAAAATCCTCAGATCAGACAACAGCCCTTTTAAATACAAAAACCATTATCAATGGACAATATGATGTAGAATGCTCAGTTGCACAAAATTTAAACACTATTCAAGGTATCATATATGCACCTGCTCTACTATACTTTGAGGAAGAATTATTACTTAATGAATTAAAAATTCAAAATGAGTCCGTTATGAAAATTAGACGCCTCAATAAAGGCCCTTCCCGAATCCCTACCCCCTTGTTAGTATTAACTTTTGCTGGAAATGTCTTGCCTTCTAAATTATATTATGGATACCTTACGTTCAGTATTGATAACCACTACCCTAATCCCTTGATGTGCTTTAATTGCTGGCATTTTGGACATGGAAGTAGGACCTGTACAAATAAATCTAGATGTCTTTATTGTAATGAGCAACATAATTCTCAGGATTGTATCGCTCCAAGGGAGGCTCCTAAATGTATTCACTGTTCTTCTCCCAACCATTTAGGAAATTCTAAGGAATGTCCTGTGTGGATCAGGGAGAAAGAAATTATTCATTTAAAAATTGATAAAAAATTATCCTTCTTGGAAGCTCGACAGGTATATTTCAAAAATCATCCTATAAATGCAAGTGACATATATACAAATAACAAGAAAAAAACTATAACTGAAAAAGCTACAAAAGAAACACAATGCGACCTACCCATTACTAGACCACAATCTCTACCTGCAAAAAGTATTAATAATGAAGATAAACAAAACTCTCAAAATGTTGATAATGTAGATGTCTCAAATGAATACCTATGGTCTATCCTTAAAGAATATAAGAAAATCATGGAAGCAAACATTGCCCCTAAACAGGCAGTTAACAAAATGGCTATAGTGTTTAATAAAATGGGCTTTACAAAAAAAATTGATTCAAGGGATGGTTACAGAATATTATTTGGTGATTAATAGTTTAAATTATATATAGATAATGAACTTTAGAATATGTCAGTGGAATATACGCAGTTATACAACTAGGTTACCATTCTTGCAGATGATCTTAAATGAATATTCCCCATCAATTGTAATGCTACAAGAAACAAGGTTAGGAATAGAGCAAAACATTTCTTTAAAAGGATATTCCATCTTAAGAAAAGATAGAAGCCGTAATGGAGGAGGAGTTCTACTTGCCATAGCCTCCTGGGTACCATTTGTAACTTTAAATATCACCTTTGATCTGGAAGCTATAGCAGCTAGAATTAATTTACCATCTTTAAAATTCACAATTTGTTCAATCTATATACCTCCAAGATTTCCTTTAACTACACAAGACTTAATGAATCTTTATAACCAACTTCCTCCACCAGTATTAATATCTGGAGATTTGAATGGACATCACTACCTGTGGGGCTCATCAGAATGCTGTCCTAGAGGAAATAAAATAACAGATTTTATTGAAGAAGCAAATTTATACATCCTAAACTCAAAGGCCCCAACCTATTGCAATGAATTTAGAGGACACTTTTCTCATATAGATATATCTCTATGCTCCCATTCTTTAAAACTAAACTTAGAGTGGAAAGTACTACCAGATCTTTATGATAGTGACCACTTCCCCATAATTATGGAAACGATGTATGAAATGAAGTATAATACCAGGCCCAAATGGCTATATAAAGGTAATTTAAAAAAATTTCATCAAGAGCTACAAATTCCAAAAGTCAATATTTCACTTAATGCAAATGATGCTTGCCTTCTAGTAACCTCTGCTATCACCAAATGTGCAGCCAAAACCATACCAAAGTCATACAGAAGAATATTCCCTAAATATAACAATCCCTGGTGGAATGATAGTTGTGCCTATGCAATAAAAGTTAAAAAAAAAGCCTATAAACTATTTAAGAAGTACATGAATCCAGAGTCTTTACTGTTATATCATAAAGCTAAAGCCTTAGCCAGAAGGGTAATTAGATTATCGAAACGTCTCTCTTGGAGAAGGTTCGTACAAACTATTAATCATAACACTCATACAGCAGAAGTTTGGGATAAGATAGGGAGACTTACAAAAGGACATAAACCCCATCCACTCGTCACATTAAAATCTGGCAGTAACTTTACTTCTGACCCATTTGTGACTGCCCAAATATTAGCCGGCCACTTTGCTACTATTAGCAGTATTCACTCCTACATAGAACCCTTTGTATACACTATGGTGGAGGCTGAATTTAATGAAATTTCATTTGGGGTATCTAACAATGAGGAATATAACTGCCCAATTACATTATATGAATTAGAAAAAGCTATTCCCCAAAACAAACCAAGCTCTCCTGGCATGGATGACATAATATATCCCTTCCTAGCAAATCTTAGTAACCTAAATAAACATAATCTCTTAAATTTCTACAATCACCTATTTCTAAATAATACCTATCCAGATACATGGAAAGAGAGTTTACTCATCCCTATTTTAAAGCCAGGGAAACCAAGTCAGGAACCATCTTCTTACCGCCCTATAGCCTTGACAAGCTGCTTATGCAAGACATTAGAGAGAATATTGACCATTAGATTACAGAAATACCTTAATGAAAAAAAGTACTTATCATACTACCAAAGTGGATTCAGAAAGCACTTCTCAACTATGGATAGTTTGGTACGCTTAGAATGTGACATAAGGGAAGCGTTCCTCTGCAATAAATATGTAATGGCAATCTTTCTGGACATTGAAAAAGCATATGATACCATTTGGCACCATGGTCTTTATAAAAAACTATACAAGATGGGTTTACGTGGCCACCTCCCCAACTTTATTAAAAATTTCATTTCCTCTAGAATTATAAGAGTTTCTATAGCTAATCTCCCTTCAGAAAAATTTGCTGTACAAATCGGCTTACCACAGGGCAGCGTTATAAGTCCACTCCTATTTTCAATCATGTTAAATGATTTATTCAAAAATTTAGACATAAACCATGCCTTGTATGCTGATGATATTGCAGTGTGGCTATCTGGTGAAAACTTGGATCAAATGCATAACCAGATGCAAAAAATCATGGATTCTATATCTGACTGGTCACAAAAATGGGGCACCACCTTTTCTCCTACTAAAACTAAGTGTATAATTTTTACAAAATGCCCTAGGAAACATAACTTGCCAGAACTGATAATATTAAATTACCCTATTAATTACATGCAAACTCATAAATACTTGGGCATGGTATTAGATCAGGGACTAACTTGGACAGCTCATATTACGTCATTAATAGAGAAATGTATATCTAGCATTTTGCTCCTAAAATATCTTGCAAATACAAACTGGGGATCAAATAGAATGCATCTATTACATATATATAAATCCCTTGTTAGAAGTAAAATAGACTATGGCTCTTTCCTATACCATACATCATCAGAAAGCAACCTATTAAAACTTGATAGAATACAATTTAAGTGTATTAGACTAGCTATAGGTGCATTAAATTGTACCAGAGTTGATTTTTTAGAGGCAGAAGCTAATATAATGCCTCTTAAATTTCGTAGGATATTGCTAGGGCTAAGATATGGTATTAAAGTACTCAGTATTGCAAATCACCCCACACGTATATGTATTTTACAATTCTTTTGGTATAATTTCTATGACCTTCGGCCTCATCCAAAACCTTTTTGTGGTTGGATTAAAAAATATATAATGAACTTAGGATATGACCCCATTGATTTAAACACCATAAAAATATCTAACTGCTATATAACACTAACTAAAGTTCACTTTAACCTCTCATTAACTGCATACCCTAAGAACAACACTCCTTCATGTATTTACCAAACATTGTCCTTAGAATTAATTGAGTTATATAAATCCTCAGGTTTTAATGTAACTTTCACAGATGGTTCCAAAAGTAATGAAGGAGTAGCATGTGCTTTTATCTGGAGGGAAACCATAAAGACCTTCAAACTGCCCCATCACTGCTCTATATTTACTGCTGAGTTATATGCAATATTGAGTTCACTCAAGTACATAAATCAAAAACTAGACAACTGTAAACTACTCATAGTTTCAGACTCCCTATCAGGTTTGCTAGCTGTGAAAGAACAAAAAAGTCACTACTTAACCCACCGTATAATTAACTATATACATAAAATCAACCTGGAAGCTGTTTTTTTATGGGTTCCTAGTCATGCAGGTATAAAAGATAATGAAGTGGTTGACACAGCAGCTAAAGCAGCAATACACAATGCTAATACGACACACCTGGGGTTCTCAGTATCAGAAATGATAGGCATGCTGCAGCCCTCAGTCTTCAACCTCTGGCAAAATGAATGGTCCCAAAATATTGGCATTCTCCCGCAAATAATTCCTAATTTAAACAATAACAGACCTTATAGAATGTCACGTCGTGACAGTATCGTACTAACTAGACTAAGATTAGGTTGCAGTAGACTATCCCATGGCTACTTCTTTGATCCATCACTTTTCCACTTTTGTGGAAAATGCAATACACAACTTACCCCAGAACATGCTATAACTCAATGCCCTGAATATGCTTTAAGTCGTAAACCCTTATTAAATTTCTGCTTGGAAAACAACTTAAGATTTTCATATGCTACTGTCCTAAATTCCTCAGTCCCATTTGAACTAGTACTAAAGTTTCTAAGAGATACATCATTATATAGACACATTTAATTTATTTGATTTTATTTATTTTTTTATTTTTTTTTTTTATTATTATTATTTTTATTTTATTTTATTTTTTTTCAGGTTGTATATCCATTTATGTACATATATAGATATGAGTATTTGTATACACAATTGTGTAACTGTTGGCACCGTCTAGTTTAGCTTATCTTCCAATACTAACAGACTCCACCTTTCTCTTTATTCTTGAGTGTCTAGGAGTGGAGTCCCTAGATTGAAGAGGTGATGGTGACTATCTTGACTGTAATTTCACGGTGTCAATAATCCTTATAGGGTTTCAGCACCTATAAAACAGATTAAATCAATCATATTAAATAAATCCTCCTGTATGAACACACTCTGAAATGCTGTATTCATTTCATTGGCAGTTTCTAAGTCTGTTTTGGTTATTTCACCATTTCGATTCATCACTAAGTACCTTTTCTTTTATGGTGGTTTGACTCCTCACAAAACTCCAGAAATGTTTAGGGTTTATTTTATGTCCTTACATAATTTCTTTATAAAAGCTTTTTTTTGCCTGTCTAATCACACTTATAGTTAGGTTTCTGACCCTTCTGTATTCTGCAGCTCTCCTTGTTGTCTTCCTAGCTTTAAGCTATTTCCATGCCCTTTCTTTCTCCCTAATTTGGTTTAAACTTCTCTTATCATCCTCTTAGCTTTTCTTTTTCCAACCTTACATAATATCTTTGTCACATACCCGTGTCCAGTAAGAGATCACATGCAATCACAGCATGATGACTTTTCCCTAAGGGGGGAAGCAATTCTAAACCCGTAATGTCATGAGAATCCCTGGTAAAAATGAGATCAAGCCTTGACGGATTATTTTCTTCTAAATTGTGAGTGACTTCCACCTGGGCAGACTGATGATATGGATGAACTAATGATAAGGGAAATAAGTAAGGGATGTGAAACAGATGCAGTTATTATTGGGGACTTCAACTTAAACTCTGTGGACTGGGAAAATATGATAGGTAGGGATAGAACAAGTGGCAGGTTCATAGAATGCTTTGAGGATAATTTTTTGAATCAATTTGTTAATGAGCCAACGAGGGGGGACAATATATTAGATTTAGTACTTTCTAACAGTGATCATTTAGTTCAAGAATTGACTGTTGGGGAAGCATTGGGAAATAGTGACCATCAGATAGTTCGTTTTAACTTGGGAATTGAGAAGGGTAAAATAACTGAGAATGCTGAAAAAGTTCCAAATTTTCATAAGGGAGATTATGTAAAACTTCGAAGCTTGCTAAATTTGGTAGACTGGGATATAGAATTCAGAGGTAAAAATGCTTATGGGATGTGGGATACTTTCAAGCATATAATAAATGTAGTCCAAGAACAATGTATCCCAATGAAGGCCATTAGGAACAAAAGTAGGAAACCATTATGGTGGAATCAGGAGATAGCTGGAAAAATTTCAGAGAAGAAAAGAGCATATAAAAAATTACAGGTAGAAAATAATATTAAAAATTTAAGTGATTATAGAATGGCTAGGAATGAGTTAAATAAGATTATAAAGAAGAACAAAAGGGTGTCAGAAATTAAATTAGCTCAGGATAGCAACAAAGATCCTAGAAAGTTCTTTAGTTACTATAAAATTAATAACAAGTCTAGCAGAGTTAAAATAGGACCTATCAAATATGAAGGGGTTGTGAGAGAAACTGATGAGGAAATAGTTGAGGTACTAAATGGTCATTTTGCATCAGTATTTACAAAAGAGAAACTAAATAGTCCTATGTATAGTACTCATGGATCAGGAAAAGAGGTGTTTACTAACATTAGTGTGGATCGGAGGATGATAAAAGGACTAATAGGTGATTTAGATACTACCAAGGCCTCCGGCCCTGATAATATTCATTCTAGGATACTTAAAGAAGGGGTAGAAAGTATCTCAATAGCTCTGGACAAGTTATATACTAGGTCATTGGAATATGGAGAAATACCCGATGATTGGAAGAGAGCAAATGTAGTCCCCATTTTCAAGAAGGGTAGTAAAGAGGATCCAAATAACTTTAGACCGGTTAGCCTAACTCCTGTAGTCTGTAAAATTCTTGAGAAAATAGTTAAAAAAGGGATTTGCCAACATCTAGAGAGGGAGGGGTTAATCAGCAATGCTCAGCATGGGTTTAGAACATAAGAAAAGAAGGAGACTGCAAAAGACCATTCATGGCCTACACTTGGCAGCTCCTGTTCCAGCCAACACACAAAAGATTTCTTACCAGAGAAAAGTCATCAACATTGTCACCCTTACAGGAGTTCGTCAGATCTAATCTACAATATACATAAAATGCATCCAGAGGATTATGTCCATTCATGCAACCGCAAAATATAATCTCCCCACTCCTTAGAAAAATATATACATATGTACATAAAAAAAGTCAGTCCCATCTAGCAGCTTCATCCATATATTTATCTAATCTATTCTTAAAACTACCCAGAGAGGAGGCTTCTATCACATGTCTAGTGAGCCTATTCCATTTATCTACCACACGATTTGTAAACCAATTCCTCCCAATCTCCTTCCTAAACCTATACTTATCAAGCTTAAACCCATTGCTACGTGTCCTGTCATGTTTACTAAGTATAAGAACCTTACCCAGATCCCCTTTATTATATCCTTTTACCCATTTGAAGACTTCAATCAATTCCCCTCTGACTCTTCTCCTTTCCAATGTATGTAGATTTAGTTTTCTGAGCCTTTCACCATAAGGTAAGTTCCTTAGCCCACCAATCATCTTTGTCATCCTTCTCTGCACAGACTCAAGCAAATCAATATCCTTCCTATAATATGGTGACCAAAATTGTACTGCATAGTCTAGATGAGGCCTAACTAGCGCCAGATACAGTTTTAGAATGACTTCAGCACTCTTATTGCTTACACTCCTCCTAATGAATCCCAATATCCTATTAGCTTTATTCTTAGCATTTAGGCATTGCTTTCTAGGACGAAGGTCTGAACTTACCAAAATACCCAAGTCCCTCTCACAATCGGTCCTCCCTAAAATTCTCCCATTTAATTTATAACTATTCAATGGATTATTTCTACCTATACTAAGTACACTACATTTGTCTATGTTAAACTTCATTTGCCATTTCTCGGCCCAATTGGACAGAATGGTCAATTCCTCTTGCATTACAACAGCATCAGAATCAGCCCTAATGGCCCTACCTAGCTTAGTATCATCAGCAAATTTACTCAGGTCACTACTTATACCCATGTCAAGATCATTAATATAAATTAAGAATAGCAAAGGATCCAAAACAGATCCTTGCGGAACTCCACTGCTAACACACCCCCACTCAGATTTAACTCCATCTATACTAACTCTTTGCTGTCTGTCACCAAGCCATGACTGAATCCACCTAAATATACTGCCATCGATCCTGTGTGCTTTAACTTTGCTCAGAAGCCGTAAGTGTGGCACTCGATCAAAAGCCTTACTAAAGTCCAAGTATAAAATATCATAGTTTTCATCATTATCTGCTGCTTCATACACCTTACTATAAAAAGACAGCAAATTAGTGAGACAGGATTTACCCTTACTAAAGCCATGCTGTGATTCTTTTATCAACTTATGCTTATCCAAGTGATCTCTAATATTCCTTGCTATAATAGATTCCATCATTTTCCCTACCACTGATGTCAAACTTACTGGTCTGTAATTAGACATATTTGTTTTATCCCCTTTCTTAAATATAGGTATCACATTGGCTTTCTTCCATGCCACTGGCACAATGCCACTCTCCAATGATTTTCTAAAGATGCAAGCTAGGGGCTCACTTAACACATCTTTACATTCTTTCAAAATTCTAGGAAAGAGCTCATCAGGACCGGGTGCTTTACTACTTTTGATTTTATCAATTTCCTTTGTCACTATCTCCTTTGTGATCAAGATATCCTTTAATTTCTCTTCATCATTACCCTGAAAGATCATTGACACCTCAGGTATATTTAGAGTATCCTCCTGTGTAAATACTGAGAGAAAAAAGTCATTTAGCATTCCAGCCATTGAGTCCCTATCACTCACTAATTCTCCATTGGAATCTATAAGTGGGCCTATTTTATCTCTAACCTTAGTTTTGTATAATTGATAAAAACTTTTAGGATCTTCCTTTGCCCTATTTGCCACTTTAATTTCATAATTTCTCCTTGCTACTCTAATTAACTTTTTAACATCTCTTGCTAGTTCATTATATCTCTGTCTTAAGTGATCCTCTCCATTTTTTATTTTCCTATAAATGCCCTTTTTAATGCCAATATAATGCTTAATTTTATCTGTCATCCATTTTGGGTCATTATTTTTAGTCCTAATCTCCTTATATGGAATGTTAATCATCTGACCTGTAATTAATTGCTCAATTATTCTTTCATACTCCTTCATTTGTAATCTCTTCCTCCTGGTGATTATTGTCTCCACTAACTGATATCATTGAATCTATTCCTGAATTGATTTCATTGCCTGGTTTCTGTACAACTGCCTCCAGGTAAGTCCTTAGCCCATTATAATTTGCTCTTCTAAGGTCAGGAATTTTAACATTGTTCATGCTACTATCAATACCATTCCATTTCATCTTGAATCTAATTTCACAATGGTCACTATTACCCAAATTTCCTCCAATCTCAGTATCCTTAATAACTTCTTCCCTATTTGTCAGAACTAAATCCAGTATATTATTACCTCTAGTGGGTTTGTTAATAATCTGCCTCAGAAAATTATCTTGGACAACATTCAAAAATTCCTCACCCACAAGAGCTTCCCAGTCTATATTTCTGTAATTAAAATCGCCCATTATACACACATGCTTACTTCTACATGCCCGTTCAATCTCCTGCCACAGAAGATTTGAAGCTTTCTTACTAAGATTTGGTGGTCTGTATAATAATCCTATGACAAGCTTGTTTTTACCTTCCTTTACATTTAGCCATAATGACTCTGTGTTATCATCTAATTTAATTGTACTGTTTACACAACACTGGAGATTATCTTTAATATGAATAATAACCCCTCCTCCTCTCTTCCTATTCCTATCTGTATGGAACATGTTAAAGCCCTCAATCTCAACCTCAGGTTTAAAGTGATTACCTGCCAAATCAAGCCATGACTCTGTTATTGCAATTATATCAAAATTCTCTTCACTCGCTAACGCTCTTAAGAGATCTATCTTATTCCTTATACTCCGACCATTTGTGTAGTATATTTTTAAGGTTTTTTATTATTCCCATCTTCATTGCATTGTGCTTTTTTATTCCTAGTTATCTGCTCATTCACTTGTGCATTAGTCCCCCTATAACGCATCAGTATGCCCTCTCCCCTAGCTACTCCTCTATCTCTGCATCCCTTCCATTTCCTACACCTGCCCTCTATTCCTGTTATTCCTGTTATACCTCTAACAGCTTCTAGTTTCCCACCTGTAAGGACCTAATCACACTATCCAGCTCCCCCCATAGAACCTCAACACCTGCCCGACTAAGATGGAGCCCATCCATCGCATACAACCTCCTATTCCCGTAAAACCCTCCCCAGACATCTACAAACACCAATCCTAACTCCTCACACAGTCCTTTCACAAATTCATTCAAACCAATTGCACGCGACAACCATTCTACCCCCACATCCAATCTCGGAAGCACACCAGAAACAACACCTTTTACCCTGCTTTTACTCATCCTTTCAACTAACCTTTTATACTGCTCATATAACTCACATGTACCCATCTTCTTTACATCATTCACCCCCACATGCGTAATCACAACTGCATCCCTCTCACACCCAGAAACCAGCCTATCATACCTCTCACAAACGTCACTTACACCAGCACCCGGCAGACAAACTCTCATTCCCTTCCACTTGCTATCACTCAACTTCCTATCTAAATACCTAATCTGAGAGTCACCCATCACTAGCACCTCAGTCATTCTCCTATTCTGTCTTGGCCTAACATTGCCCTCCCTCTTGCTCTCAGTCACACTACCACCCATCCTGCTTTCATCCACAATCACACCAGGCAAATCACTTTCACACTCTTCCTCTCTCAGGACATTGAATCTGTTAGTCAACCTAACAGGTTCTATGTCCCTCTCATTCACACACCTAACCTGTCCTAACTTATCTATCCTATCCATTTTCACCCACCATTCATCATCACTCACAACTTCCACACTGTTCCCAGTCCTAGCCCTATCTTCCACCCTCTTAGCACTAATCTCACCCTTCAATCGCACACTTGCATCTCTTCTCACCTCAAACACCAGATCATTCAACTTCTTACATTCCCCACTTAACCTCCTAACCTCCCCTTCCAGAAAACACACACGGCATTCAGTTACATTCACTCTCCTTTCAACTCCACATGCATCACACACCACATACACACTACTTTCAAACGGCATGCTCTCACCATCTATACAAAAAGCCATACTCTCAGAAATTTACTAAGGAAAAAGTTAACACTCACCAAAAAAAAATTCTTGCTCAGGATTGCTGCCAGATATCTTCCCCAAAAGTATTAATCACTAATGTATTTATTACAGTGATTGGTGTATTAAATAAATATAAGAAAAACTACACACCCAAATCAGTATTATATCCCAATCTTACAATGAGAATCAGGAGCTTCCTGTAAGACAACCTTCCAGAACAAAGCCAGACAGCCAACTGGGTTTAGATCAGGTAGATCATGTTTGACTAACTTACTAGACTTTCTGGAGTTTGTAACAGATCAAGTTGATAAGGGAGAGAATGCAGATATAATTTACTTAGATTTTAGTAAAGCATTTGATAAGGTACCACACAGGAGACTAGTTCATAAATTAAAAATGATTGGGATATGTGGGGGTGTTTCAAATTGGATAGCTGAGTGGCTGAAAGACAGGAAGCAAAGGGTAGTGCTAAATGGTGTAAAGTCAGAGTGGAGGGATGTTATCAGTGGGGTTCCTCAGGGATCAGTTCTCGGACAATATTATTTGTCATCTATATAAACGATCTTGGGGAGGCAGTTAATAATAAAGTGTCAATTTTTGCGGATGATACCAAATTAGCAGCTGTAGTTAAAGATATTGATGATAATTTTAAAGTGCAGGGGGATTTAAATAAATTGTTATCCTGGGCACATAAGTGGCAAATGACTTTCAACCTTGATAAGTGCAAAGTTATTAACATGGGAAAAGATAATAGAGAATTTAACTATGAAATGGATGGGCATTGGCTGAGCTCAGTAGAGGATGAGAAAGATCTAGGAGTAGTAATAGATAAGTCATTAAGGTTTTCTAAGCAGTGTATTGAAGCAAGAAATAGGGCAAATAGAGTGCTGGGTTTTATTAAGAGAAATGTCAGTTACAAAAGTAAGGAGGTTATTCTTAAACTCTATAACTCTTATGTTAGGCCACATCTAGAGTACTGTATACAGGCATGGTTCCCACATTTTAGACACGATATTAACCTTCTTGAGTCAGTGCAATGGAGGGCAACAAAGATTATTCCTTCCCTGAGGCACCTTGAATATGAAGATAGACTGAGGGTATTAAATATGTTCTCGTTCGAAAGGAGGTGTGTGAGAGGGGATATGATTGAGCTCTTTAAAAATTTTTCTGGGATAGATAAATTGGATGTTAGCAAGTTTTTTGAGTTAGATGATGGAAATCGGACTAGAGGTCACCACTTGGAAATTAAAAAGCAAGGGCTTAGGTTGGATTTAAGAAAATATTTTTTCACCAATAGAGTGGTAGACTTCTGGAACAAATTGCCGCAGAGGGTAGTAGGTAGTCCAAATCTAAATGTATTTAAGAGTAGGTTGGATGAGTTTATGGGAAGGGAAGGTTGTGATGGTTCCTAAGTTTTGTATATATTAATATTGTTTGTATATATCTATAGCTGCATGATTTAGTTCTTGACAAGCCTTGATTGGTGATACCCTTGTTTCTGGATGCAATCCTCTGGATGTAGTTTTCCTGGGAGTTTGGGTGCCTTGAAAAAGAGGCCGTTTGACTCGGATGACCTATGATGAGCCCTTGTGGCTTTTGTCATCTGTTATATTATATTGTGGGGGACTTTGATTTTGTCTTCCCCTGCTGATGGTGCTTTTTGTGGGTGGGTTTTGACGGAGGCGGATGACCTTTGATAGGCCCTTGTGGCTTTTGTCATCCGTGTGATTATGTTATGTTATGTTAAAACATGTTGTAAGAACACATCATTAACACTATCAAGAAAATTCTTGCATCCAGAATCTGGCCAACACTAGATATTTAATTTTTTTTCTCAGTTTATCTCTTTAAAATTAAAATCACCACAAATAAACACCTGAGATTAATTGTTATAATCACCTCTTAGCCTTATAAGGTCACAGAGAAGGTTATTCTTCTCTCTTATTGAAGCTTGGGATATGTATATTGTCCCAACTAACACGCCCTTACTCTGGCATTTAACTTCACACCAAACTGCTTCAGCATAAGCATGGTTGTTAAAAAAATTCACATTGCTACTTGAAAATAGTATCTTTTTATTCACTAACCCTACCACACCACCTCCAGGCGCTGCTTGATTTACTTGTATCTTTTTTGAATACAGTATAATTATCAATATTCAAAAATTTCTAAATTATGATGATCACTCAATTTAATTTCCATTTGACACACAATATCTGGTTTGATTTCATCAATCAGCACCTGCAGTTCGCTTGATTTTTGGAAAACTCCATCAGTGGTAGTATACATACATTTGAGGGTGGTGTGGGTATCTAAAAATTCCTTCTTAGAGAGGCATTTGGATTCTCTTCAACTACCTTGTTACCCCTAATAATCCACTTACTATCCATAATACTCTGTTGTTTGAGATCTTCATTCTTTTGTTTCATGTTATTGACCATGATTTTCCTTCTGTTTCTGTCCTCCTGGCTCATATCTCTGAAAATATGAATATTTCTTATCTTTTCCTCAGCATGTTTTTCCAGTTTAGGGGCAGCTCTCAATACCCTATGTGCGACACTCCCTAGTCTAATACTACTTTCATTAGCCTTGGGCTTTTGGCTGTCCTGTCACTCTCCTTTTTTTCTAGCCTACCAACTGACACAATTATACTATTAATATCTATCGATTGAGTCAATTCCCAGAGTATCAGTAAACAAACTTGATATAACCTGTTCATCATATTTTTTCCTTTGCTCACCCACTGTGGCTTCCGACTCGGGTACATTGGCTAGCAATACATTTTTTGCCCTGGCTGACCTATCTTTCTCAGTCTCCCAGACACTTCTTACTTTATCCTCAATGGTTTCAGTGACAGTGTTTTGTATTTCCTCTTTAACCTTGTTTTCCAACTCTTCTGAATTCCTTCTCACTTTGTCTTTAAGAACTAAGATTCTCTGTGAATTCTCTTCAACTTTTGTCTAATAGGTCCTAACTGTTTTAAAATTTCTTTAGACACTATATTACAATGGTTGAGGGAACAAAAAGTATTGTAGGTTTTTAACTCCCTCTGCTAGCTTAGTAAACATTTTTTAGTACTCAGTAGACATACTATCACATTTATCATGTACCCAATAACCACAGTAATCACATAATATACCATCGTTTCCCCTTCCTTTTGTAGTATGCTGACAGGACTCAGTACCCTGTCTGACCCCAGCTTAGCCTCTTCTCTTTCCTTCAGACACTTGTGTTTCCCCCCTGTTTCCTCACTTTTCATACAACCTCTCCCACAACTTTCTCTGGTCAGCCTCTAATTTCACTGGGTAGATGCTGACCTTCTTCTCAGCCAACTATCCCGGATTGGGGCTGAGGGGGGAGAGGACAATGTCCCCTAACCCCTTAGCTCTGATTTAGAATTTTTTTAACGCCGTGCTCAAGGTAGAGCTGCCATGCTAAAGGGCTGCTAAGTCACCAGGTGGGAGGGGTGGCCTTAAATGGTGGCACCTGGCTCTACCAGGCCCATACACACCCCTTGTAGAGCGGGCTACTGTGAGGGGTGATGAGCATTTGCTCCTGAATGAAAACTTAAAAAAACAAAAATCCCTCCCCATTTCCCCTTTAAGAACAATGGAGCTGCCCTCAGGCAGCTCTACAGAGAAAATGGAGGTTCCTTTCCCCTGTGGTTTCCCAGGGACCCTCCATAACTCTTCCAACGGAGAGGAGGGTTACTCCTCTCCTTCGCCTATGGGTGTAGGGGACTCCCCCTCACCCCCTTCTCTGGAGGTGCTTTCAGCCACCTCCCTATTCCCAGTGGCAGTTTCCCCTTTTCTTTCCAAGGGGACTGTCAAGAAAGCCAGCAGGCAGCCCATAGCCGACTGCTCCCCATTGAAGTGGCTTGGTAGGGCAAACCCCTTTAGGGGGATGAGGGAAATCAGGCCCCTTCGGTCACTTCCTTCAAAAGACCTACTGGCTAGAATTTTAAACATAGTGTGGTGTCAAGGCCTGTGCCTCCCCAGACATGACTAATGACGCTGCTGCCAATAGGACCTGTGATATCTTGGGGGGGAGATGGCCAACTGGAGGCCCTCCCTGAGATAGACATGGTCCTTGAGGCAACCCAGCCTCAGACGATAGGGCCTTCTATTGGTACGAATCCGGGCTTGATGCCAAGCACTGAACTCGAGTCCGCCCCTATGCGAGGTCCTCCTCAAACGGCTAGGGTTTTTTCAAGGTAGTACAAGGAGGGAAGGGATCTCCTCCAACCGGTGCCACTGCGACTGCCAGGACCTTCTCCATCTCGGAGAAGGACCTGGCTGGGGCTGCTCCATCTGGCCTGGGGGCTCCTACCGGCAGAGGGGAGAAGCGGGTTCATTCCCCGCCCTCCTCTCCTAAAAAGACGGGGGTGGGGTGGGGCTCCTCTCCATCTGCAGGGCCTGCTGCTTCGGTAAGTGACCAAGCCAAGATTGGCACATCTGGTCCCTCTGCCCTCCCCCAGGTGTGGAGCCCCTGACTAAGACCAAAAGGGCACAGGACGGAGCCTCAATGACATCAAGGCCGCTTATTCAGAGGTTACCTGGCATTTTTTGAGCCCGCTGGCTTCAAACGCTTCTTGGTTATTCACTCCACTGATGGCAGCATGTTGGCCAAGGGCAACATGATCCATCAAAGGAGAGCTTTAGCTAGGGTAATTGGTAGAGACCCGAAGGTGGCCCGTTTCTTGGATGGGAACCTTCTGGCGAATGCGGCGGATTCCTCTGAGGCAGCCAAGATAAGTGCTCTTCAGACACTTGATGGCACCCTGGTGAGTGTGACGCCACACTCTACCATGAACTTTGTGAAAGCAGTAGTTTATTGGAGGGAATTCATTGACTATTCCATAGAGGATATCACCTTAGAGCTGGCCGACCATGGGGCGGTCATGGTGGAACGTGTGATGAGAAAACAGGGAGGGGCCTCGAGACCCACCCCTACACTCTTCATCACGTTCGACTGTGACAGCTTTCTGAGTCGGTGTGTGCCGGTTGGTACTGCTACTGCGCGAAGGCATTTTTGCCACTGCCGCGAGGTGCTATTACTGTCACAGCTTTGGACATACGAATCGCTCATATGGTAGCGGGCCAAAAATCTATGCTCTAATCCCAATCGTTCCAACCCGCTTCCTACACTAATTCAGACATGAGAAATCAAAGGAGAATGAAACGGATTGTATATATAGTCCTTTACTTACAAAAAAATACAATAATATTTACAATAGAGTGGGGTGATTATATTGGAGATCTCGTTACTATTCACACACAAAAAAATACAGCTAAATTTCCTATATATATATATATATATGCAACCAAAAACTAAATAAATCCTACTTATAAATACCATTAATCGATCCTAAGAAATAATTCTATAAAAAATCAAACAACCCAAATAAAATTTGGACCACTACAGTCAATGAACAATAAAAGAAGGCCTCACATGATACAACAAAACCTTTGTATACAAAACTAGCGCCTCTGAGCTTGGACTAAGATAACTGACCTTGTCACAGTTGTGTGGCTATTTCAAGCCCTCCTTCATTAAAGCTAAACTATTTTACACTCAACCAAATAAGACAGAACATGGCCTGGAACCTTTGTCATATACTAGTGGCCTTTGGTATTTAACAATAATAAATAGTTAGCTTCTATTACAGGGGTAATTTACAAGTGTTTTTTGATCTTTCCAAAATATGCTGCCTGGAAAGAAAGAAAAAACATGGAAATCAATTTTATACATAAAATAAAAAAACAAACCAAAACCATTCTCATTCACACACACACATTCTTACAGAAAGAGGGAGACTGTATTGGGAAAAAGGGTGGGAGAATGGCCCCTTATACACACACTCACATTCACTCCACCACAATGTTGACTTGCAAAGTCTGAGTCACCTGAAGTATGTGTAAATTGCTCCAAGGCCGCACACGATAAGTCCAAATTGTGTGTGGTCAATTGTGGAGAGCCGCACCCTGCTTCTTCGAAGTAATGTGGTGCGTATCTCACTGAGAAAGAAATCCTTGTTGCTCAGGCTCGCCTCTCATTTCACAAGGCTAAGGACTTGTTCATGGCTTGCTCAGTGCTACATGGGACATGCTATGACTCAATATTAAGAAAGACACCCTCTGCTCCTGGCCGCTCCATGCCTATGAGCATGGTCATTTCGGTACCCATTTGGAACCATTGTCCAAGCTCTACCCACACCAGGTGCTCCTCTGGTAAAGCTCGTGGCCCAAGGAGTTCACATCCAGCCCTGGCTAAAACCTGGGCTTCCCTCCTTTCTCCTAGCGTGATGGTTCCTGTAAGGCAAAACAGCTGCGTGACTCACAGGAGGCAACACCACCGAAGTTGGTTGTGAGGCCATATTCCACGGCTCCTAAAGATGCCCACCTAAAGGAGGACAGCACTAAAGGAGCTATGGATCCTTAGCCCATACCCAGTGGTAGGCTGGGTGGCTTGGAGATGGTGGATCCTCTAAAAGAAGGCCCCCTGATCGCCTAAGGTTCTGAGGTGGAGGGAGGCAAAGACTTGCATGGTGAGCCCTTACCTCCCCTAATAAGTTCTCAAAGGCGACAGTGCCTTCATTGCATTGTCCAGCCAACAGCGCCTTCACTGCCTCCGGGAACCATAAGGCCATTTCCATTAGGGTCTTCTCTTCCAAGAGGCCACCTGCGTCTCCTCCAAGCTAGGTCTGGAGGGCATATTCTTTCAATGGAATTGCTGCAGACTCCAGGCCAACTGGGAGGAGCTGCAGAGGTTCATCTGCTCCCATTTCCTGTTAGCTAACTGGGGCTGGGCAGGAGGATGCACGATTTATACCAGCCATGATGTCTCCATTCTTCTCTTCGCTTTAGATGCCACCTGGATATGAGGTAGGGTATACTGTTACTTCCGCTGTGTTGTGGCACAGTTGCTGAGGACCATTCTCTTGCTTGGAGATCTGAATGGAAGACCCCCTCTAGCAGAGGTGTGGAAGTGAGTCAAAAGGATTCAGGGCAAGTTCTTACAAGACCCCTCTCCCACTCTCCATGAGAATGGACAGTGGAGGCCATCTGTCTTCTGCACAATGTGGCTTCCACAAGTTCCACTCCACATTGGATGCTCTGCTCTGACTGGAAAATGCTATCTGTGAAGTCTTCCTTCATAGACAGCTTTACACCACAATGTTTTTCAACCTAGAGAAGCCCTATGATACCGCATGGTGATATAGTATCATGGAGACTCTCCACACGATGGGGGCGAGGGGATGCCTCCCAATCTTTATATCTGAATTTTTATGACATCGTCGATTCCATGTAAGGGTAGGGCGAGTCCCCTCTGGTCCAATGGGGCAGGGGGTCCCACAGGGAAGTATCCTCAATGTCACACTTTTCCCTGAGCATTAATGGCATCACCTCGGTGCTACCAGAAGATGTTCTCACCACAATTTACGTGGACGACTTTTCGATCTCTTTTGGCACAACCCAGATGTCAACTCTGGAGTGTTGTCTCCAACAGTCATTGAACTGTGTGTCTCGCTATCCTGAAGCGCACAGGTTTCAATTTTCCTTGCCTGGGACTAAGGTGGTGCACTTCTGCGGCTCCATCCTAACCCAGATTTGTTTCTAAAAGGTGTATGCCTGGAAATGGTAGACTAGATCATATTCACAGTCTTAGGCTCTCTTGTACCCACGCCATGGACATTCTCTGTTCCATCACGTTCAGCACCTGGGGTGCCTTACTCCTTTTTTATCCTTGTTTGTTCAAAGCTTGACTATGGATGTGAGTTTTATGCATCCGCAGTCTAGCGTATATTGTGGAAGGTGGACTCGATTCACCACACCGGACTTCGCCTGGTGCCTGTTACCTTCCGCACTCTCCCTATTGAGAGCCTACTTGTTGATGCTGGGGAGATGCTACTTGCTCTGTGCTGTGCACAGTGCATAATTCACCTGTAAACATGTGCATGGTGCCTCAGTTGGCAACAGCTCTCACTGCATTCACAGCTTATCTCGATGGTGCCTATGCTGCTGAATGATGACGCCAGTTATACCCTAAGCCCTATGGGGATAGTGCTAGGAGGCCATCCTGGAAGGTACCACCTTTGACTATTTGTCGCCATGCCTCTGGTCCTAAAGTGCTGGGAGTATTGTGTTCATCCCTTTTGGAGAACACTTCCTGTTATGATGAAACTGTGCCAGTGTATATTCATGGCTCCAAGTCCCAAGGGGTCCGTTTATATGCTGTATTCCCTCTGTTTGAAGTCAGTGGGGCGCTGCATCTGTCTTCACCGCCGAGCTGGTTGCAATACGCTGCTTGGTACGGGAGATAACACGACGTACCCGGTTCGGAGACTGGATTGTGATTTATAATGACTTGCAAAGTGCCCTGAGTGCTCTTGGGGCTTTGGAATCTCCGCATCCCCTTGTTCGTGATATCTGTGATGTCACAGTTTTGTCAGGCTGGGTGGATCTCAAGATTATCTTTGAGGTGGTTTCCTGGACATGTAGGAATTGTGGGGAATGGGGCGCTAAAGAAACTGTGAGGACTGGGTGACCAGACCCGGGTTTTGCTCTTCCTCACACGATTAAATGGCAGGAATACGGCTAGCTCTCCTGGTTGCTTGACAAAGAAGATGGGAGACAATCAGGGGGAACTTAAAGTTGCATTTTATTGCACCGCGACTGTTTGCATGAATGTACCCCCTAATGCCGCAACAGCTTCGGGTTGCTTTCTGTCATCTCCCCGAATTGGGCACACTCGCTGGACACACTAGTCATCATTTGATGGAGCACTCGCTTGTGCCATACCGTGAAGACTATGTTGTTCCCCAGACTGTTGGGAATCTGAATCCGCCGCTATGCAAGGTCCTCCTCACTGGCTAGGGTTTTTGAGGCAGTACAAGGAGGGGAGGGATCTCCTCTGACCGGTGCCCCTACGACTACCAGAACCTTCTCCATTTCGGAGAAGGACATGGCTGAGGCCGGTCCATCTGTCCTGGGGGCTCCTTCCAGCGGAGGTGAGAAACGGATTCATTCCCCGCCATCCTCTCCAAAAAAGAAAAAGACAAAGAAGACTCGGGGCTTCTCTCCATCCGCAGGGGCTTCGGGGATGGATGGGTCTGCTGCCACTTTGGCAAGCGACCAAACCAAGATCGGCACCCCCGGTTGCGGAGCCCCTGACTAAGACCAAAAGTGCACAGGGCGGAGCCTCGATGACATCGGGACCCCTCATTCAGAGGTTACCTGGCATTTTCGAGCCCGTTGGCTTCAAAAGCTTCCTCGTTATTCGATCCACTGATGGCACCATGTTGGCTAAGGGCAACATGATCCATCGGAGGAGAGGATTTGCTAGTGCAATTGGCAGAGAGCCGAAGGTGACCTGTTTCTCGGACGGGAGCCTTCTGGCGAATGCGGCGAATTCCGCTGAAGCCGCCAAGATAAGTGCTCTTCGGACATTTCATGGCACCCCGGTGAGTGTGACGCTGCACTCTACCATGAACTTTGTGAAAGGAGTAGTTTATGCGAGGGAACTCATTGAATACTCCATTGAGGACATCACCTTAGAGCTGGCCGATCATGGGGCGGTCAAGGTCGAACGTGTGATGAGAAAACAGGGAGGGGCCTCGAGACCCACCCCTACACTCTTCGTCATGTTCGACTGTGACAAGCTCCATGAGTCGGTGCGTGCTGGTTGGTACTGCTACCACGTGAAGGCAAAAGCCCCAGCACACTAGCTCCAACACCACTGCAATATCCTTTCTCAACTCAGGCCAATCCACTATAGTAGAACAATACAAATACTGAATAAACCTTACGCAACATCTGTCTTAGGGGCCTGTGGACCAACCCAGGGTATGTGGTTGCCTTGCTAGGAGGCCACCCACCACAGGGAAGAGAGGTAGGAGGGGGGGAGAGAATACCTGATCCCATTGACATTTTTTTCTTGCCCCCAAATTTGGATACATAGGTTTACCTTATTTTTTTTCTCCAAATGATCTCACTTTTGCTTTTAAATAGAGTATAAAATATTTAATTTGATTTAATGGCGTTCTCAGAATTTTTCTTTTAAAATTAAAGTAGTAATTTTTTTCTTCAGTGGTTTTAGGTAATTATTTAAAAAGAATATTGAATAAAAATTCAGAATGCTTAAAGAATATTTTGAAGTTGTATTAGATTCATGGAATGCAATACAGGTAAAGCACTAATGTAATTTTTTTAGAAGTAATAAATATATATTTTTTAAATGATGGTTCTTGCTATTGTTTTTTTTTATATTGTTTGTCCCCCTCTCTTCAACCATCTTATACTTTTCTTGTATGAGCAACCTTTTGTTGCCATTAGTTATGTTGCTACCAATGACGTCCATTCCTTAGGGTAGTAGCTTTAATTAACTGCTGACTGGACAGGGTTCTTCCAGAGATACAACACTGTTCATATCCTGATTTTACTTCAGTTGTACTTGTTATTGGCATGTTGTAAATGTATTAACATGTCTGATGTGCTGAATATGAACAATAACACAGTGCTTGCCACATTTGCATTGCCTCTCCACCAACGATACACAATACTCACACTGCAACAAACAAAAAAAAGCACAATTTCCTACACAAACATAATAGAACATGACCCACTCATGCAGGAAACCCTGCTTCCCCCGACACCTAATTTCATATAGGTTCAATTTTATGTCCAATACCAGTGTTTTGTTTAGTTTTCCTAGGTATTTGTAATTTAAGGTTAATATTTTCAATTAAAATGTAAAGGTATAAATAAAAATTCTAAATTTTTTATGAATAAATAGATCCTAAGGTTGGAGTTCTAGGTTTGTAAAAGGACTTAGGAATAATATTCTGAGTAACTATATTACCCTTTCCCTATCAACATGTACCCCACAGTCACAAACCAGACACACTGCCCATAGCCCCCTCCCCCCCTAAAAAGAAAATGCAGCCAATACATCAACAATGACCCCTCCACAGAATCAATAAATAGCCTTATAAACCAAACTAAAAAAACTTCATATATATAAGTATATAATATACCGCCACAATCATCTTGACAAACCCCCTACCAAATTACCAACCGCATTTAGAAACTATTACATGCATGCTTGGCCTTATTCTAGTTGGAGACTTCAATATGCACATCATCTAGCTTATATCCTATCAAAATATCACACAGGCAAACTAATCACTATCCAACTTCATAACTTGCTTTCTGACCCCAACTGAATGAATCATCATTTAACTCAAACCAATATACAGGGTGGCCTATAAGTCCCAGGATACTCCAAATGCAATTTTTTTTACAATTAATTAAGTATAATATTTATACAAAAGTTGTGTGTGGTGTGCTGGGACTTATGGGACACCCCGTACAACCTACAAGAAAGCAAAAGTTGGGAAATCTTCACACATCACATCAAGCACAAACTCAGAAACTTTAATACTGTCGAAGTATGGCAAAGTATATGGGAATATGCGCATACAGGCTCTAAGGTAGGCCAAGCAAGGCGACAACTGTTATTGTTCTAAGAGTGAGATTTGAATAGATAGTGGCAGCTGCGTGACCAAGGAATATACCAAACACAACAACAAAATAGATTTTAATAAATAAAAGGCACAACAATAAATATGGATATATATCGGTACATGAATAAGACAGAATTAGGTTCCGAATACTAATTAGGTAACCTGAGTTATTGAATGCTTATAATGGGAGATTTACGGTAGTGAGTAATTTAGTTCCTTTGAACCTCAAGAGTAAAGCGGGGCAAACTTGGGGGAGGTCTTGGTGACCTTGATTACTCACAGGGGGGAGGATGGGGGGGGAGAGCCACAAACCAGCAGCGGGTGGGGCTACTTTCTCAAACTTGTGTTTTGCAAGATGCGGGCCTCTTGTCCTCAAGAGGTCACTGGTTGAACTTTGAAAGGGGGGGGGGGAGATGACTTCTCCACACTCGGCTTGGGTGAGCTAATGGGCCTCTTGTCCTCAAGAGGTCACCAGAAGAACTTCAGAGGATGGCTTCTCCAATCCTTGATCCAAAGGCGGCTGAGAAAGGCTGACATTGCCTCACAAGACTCTTCTCCCTGACCCGAAGGTACGGATGTGATGTCCAGCTCTTCTGTGGCTTAAGACCATCACTCACACTTCTCAGGAGAGAGCTTCGTTGAATTGAACTCCTTTCAGGGGAGTGTCATCTAACCAAATCTGTCTGTAATCCTGGAGAGGGTGCATATATACCCGGAGTTCTCCAAAACAGGGAGAGAGAGAGGCCTTCTCGAACCCTCGTTATCGGCTGTGACAAACTGAGCGTCTCCTTGAGGGGAAATGTCAATGACAGGGATCAGCAGGCCAGATGGACAACCAGCGGCTGGAGCCATAAAATTTGTTCGCAGTGAACCTACAAAGCAATCTCCTGACCAGAGGGGGGGGGAGTGAGACGGCGGTGAGGTAGCCTTCAATTTCAGCACCATACCTCAGTGTGAATTTTTTTTTTGCGATGACCTGGCGACAAGTCCAAAAAGGGTGAAGTCGGAGGAGGGGGGGAGTTACGGCTCGCTTTCTCCCCCAAAGTAATATCTTAGGAGGTGGGGAAATAATATTATTCTAGGGGATACCTCTACAAATACCACAGACTTTAACTCCTTAACCATACCAGTTAATCTCTTTACTTACACCCTAATTAAAGCTAACAAAAGTAAACATACCACAGGGAAAATGACCATGATACTATCCAAACATAGCAAGTACCTAAAACATCAGACCTTATTAAACAGATTAATAAGCTGAAACAGATCAGATAAAAAGTGCAAGATAATAAAAAAATCCCAATCTAAATCAGCCATTTTTGGTAATTTTTTTTATATTTTCTAATACTTTAGCACAATTTATATTAGCAAAATCATTTGTTTAATGCTTAGTCCCCTTTTCCCCCAAATTAAATGAGGTCTGTTTTACTATATCAAAGTGAAAATTCATCAAACAAAGAGAAGGATCTTGCTGAAGCCAGTGTGTCCAGCCTAGGTGTCCCTTTTGGGGGTGGAGAGAAGCAGATGCATTCCACACCCTCTCCTAAAAATAAAAGAGAACTAAGGGTTCCTCTTCCTCTGTGGGGGCTCCTGTGATGGACAGGCATGCTGCCACTTTGGCAAGTGACCAAACCAAGTTTGACACATCCTGCCCCTGGTTATTTGCTCCACTGATGACACCATGTTAGCCAAAGGGAACATGATCCATCAAAAAAGAGCATTAGCTAGCTTGATTAATAGAGAGCCAAAGGTGACCCTATCTTAGATCGGATCCTTCTGGTGAATGCATCAGAACCTTCCGAGGTGGCCATGATTAGTTCCCAGAGGACACTCAATGGCTCACAGTGAGAGTGATGTTGCACTCTACCATGAACTTTGTGAAAGGAGTAGTTTATGCCAGGGAACTTGTGTTTAGAGCTGGCTGCCCACAGGGCAGTCAGGGTCAAATAGGTGATGAGAAAACAGGGAGGGCCTCAAGTCCCACCTATACATTCTTCGTCACATAGAAAGTGACAGGCTCCCTGAGTTGGTGAATCCAGTTGGTATCACTTTTGTGTAGGGCAAACCCCTTAGGGGGGAGAGGGAAGCCAGGCCCCTTCGGGCGCTTCCCTCAAAAGATCTACTGGCAAGAACATTGAACCTTGCCGGGGTCAAGGCCTGTCCCTTCCCACACAAGACTAGTGACGATACTGCCAACGGGACCTGCGATGTCTTGGGGGGTGGGATGGCCAACTGGAGGCCCCCCTGAGGTAGACATGGTCCTTGAGGCAACCCAGCCTCAGACGGTAGGGCTTTCCATGGGGGGGAATCCGAATCCGCCGCTATGCAAGGTCCTCCTCACTGGCTAGGGTTTTTGAGGCAGTACAAGGAGGGGAGGGATCTCTTCTGACCGGTGCCCCTATGACTACCAGAACCTTCTCCATTTCGGAGAAGGACAGGGCTGAGGTCAGTCCATCTGGCCTGGGGGCTCCTTCCAGCAGAGGTGAGATGCGGGTTCATTCCCCGCCATCCTCTCCAAAAAAGAAAAAGAAAGAGACTAAAAAGACAAAGAAGACTCGGGGCTTCTCTCCATCCGCGGGGGCTTCGGGGACGGATGGGTCTGC
This sequence comes from Ceratothoa steindachneri, assembly GCA_963969495.1. Taxonomy (NCBI): domain Eukaryota; kingdom Metazoa; phylum Arthropoda; class Malacostraca; order Isopoda; family Cymothoidae; genus Ceratothoa; species Ceratothoa steindachneri. Next base: position 163,035,314 of record OZ018324.1, on the reverse strand, counting down.
TGCCACTTTGGCAATCGACCAAACCAAGATCGGCACATCCGGCCCCTCTGCACCCCCGGTTGCGGAGCCCCTGACTAAGACCAAAAGTGCACAGGGCGGAGCCTCGATGATATCGAGACCCCTCATTCAGAGGTTACCTGGCATTTTCGAGCCCGCTGGCTTCAAACGCTTCCTCGTTATTCGATCCACTGATGGCACCATGTTGGCCAAGGGCAACATGATCCATCAGAGGAGAGGATTTGCTAGTGCAATTGGCAGAGAGCTGAAGGTGACCCGTTTCTCGGACGGGAGCCTTCTGGCGAATGCTGCGAATCCCGCTGAAGCGGCCAAGATAAGTGCTCTTCGGACACTTCATGGCACCCCGGTGAGTGTGACGCCGCACTCTACCATGAACTTTGTGAAAAGAGTAGTTTATGTGAGGGAACTCGTTGAATACTCCATTGAGGACATCACCTTAGAGCTGGCCGACCATGGGGCAGTCAAGGTGGAACATGTGATGAGAAAACAGGGAGGGGCTTCGAGACCCACCCCTACACTCATCACGTTTGACTGTGACAAGCTCGCTGAGTCGGTGCATGCTGGTTGGTACCGCTACCGCGTGAAGGCATTTGTGCCACTGCCGCGACGGTGCTATTACTGTCACTGCTTCGGCCATACGAATAGTTGTTGTAGACGTGCAAAGTTGGGGTCACCCGAAGTCTGTGTAAATTGCTCCAAGGCTGCTCACGATAAGTCTAAATCATGTGTGGCCAAGTGTGTCAATTGCAGAGAGCCACACCCCGCTTCTTTGAAGCAATGTGGTGCATATCTCCTCGAGAAAGAAATCCTGGCCATTCAGGCCCAGGATCGAATCTCATTCCGCGAGGCTAAGGACTTGGTCCTGGCGCGCCCGTCTCTGCCGGGGACGTCATATGCCTCAATAGTTAGAAAGGCACCCTGTGCTCCTGGCCCATCCAGGCCAACGAGCACGGTTGTTTCCGCGCCCATTCGGAGTCCTGTGGGTTCTACTCAACCCGGGCACTCCCCTGGTAAAGCGGGCGGCAAAAAGGGTTCATACCCAGCCCCGCCTAAAACCAGGGCTTTCCCCTCTTCCCCCAGCGTGACCGTTTCCCGTAAGACACACAGGGGGCAACACCCCTGAAATTGGTCACCAGGCCTTTTTCCGGGGTTCCTAAAGCTGCCCCCCGAAAGGAGGACAGCAAGAAAGGAGCTTCGGCTCCTTCGCCCACGCCTAGAGGTGGAGCGAGTGGCTCGGAGACGGTGGTTCCTCGAAAAGAGGGCCCCCCGCCTCCGAAACCGTAACGCCCTCCTAAGGTTTCGAGGCGGAGGGAGGAAAAGACTCGCAAGGCGAGCCCAACCTCCCCCAATAAGTCCTCGAAGGCGACAGCGCCTTCCGCGCTTTGTCTGGCCAACAGCGCCCGGGGTTCTGCCTCCGGGAAGCGTACGGCCATTCCCGTGAGCGTCTTCTGTTCGAGGAGGGCCGCCGCGTCTCCTCCAAGCTAGGCCTGGAGGGCATATTCCTGTGGACTCCGGGCCAACTGAGAGGAGCTGCGGAGGCTCGTCTCGTCCCGTTCCTCGTTAGCTATCTTTTTGTAGGAGACAATGCTAGGCGCGTGCCCCCTGCCCTCCCTCCCGGGCTATAAGGGTCTTGCGACCCCACCACCACAGGATGGCCGGGCTGGGGGATGCACGGTTTACACCCGGCATGATGTCTCCGTTCTTCCTTTCTCTTTAGATACCTCCTTTCAGGCAGTGGCGTACATTCCACCGTCAGCTGACTTCGACGCGGGGGACTTCCGCCGCGTCGTGGCACGGTTCTTGAGGCCCTTTCTCTTGCTTGGAGAATCTTCCTCTCTGGGGAGATTACTCAATAAATCCCAGGGGACAAGTCCTTGCTGATCTGATCGAAGAGCTTGAGATAGGTGTCCTAAACGTGGATGAGTTTATGCATCACTGTCCGAGAACAGCTTCATTTTCTTGCCTTGACCTATCTTTGTGCTCTTCAGATGCACAGCCTGATTTTGATTGGGGGGTGGTCGATGACCTCCATGGTAGTGATCACTTTCCCATTCAAATATCATTTTCAGGGCAACTGCCGCCTGAGAGACCACCTCGGTGGTGCTTGACGTGGGCACAGTGGACAGCATTTCAGGAAATGACTGAATTCTCTATCTCAGTCGAGGAGTTTAGTTCGGTAGATGAAGCCGTTGAGTTCTTCTCCGGCAACCTCATCGCCGCGCGCCAGACTACAATTCCTAGAACGTCTGGCCGTTTTGTACGCCGACCACTCTCATGGTCTTCGGCCGAGTGTGAGACGGCCCTCAAACAGAAACGTTATGCCTACATGCGCTATAAGCGCCGCCCGCATGATTTTACTGTTGCTGAATTTCGTCGGGCTAGGGCTAGGTTCCGGTATATTTCGAAGCACGCCCGCCGCTCTTCTTGGCGGGCATACGTGTCTTCACTTAACGGGAAGACAGACCCCTTTAACAGAGGTGTGGAAGCGAGTCAAAAGGATTCGGGGCAAGTTCTCGCAGGACATCCCTCCCGTTCTCCAGGAGAATGGGACCGCAATCTCAGACCCCGCGTCTGTGGCGGAATCCTTCGCGACCGCTTTTTCCGCATTCTCTAGCCGGGAAGCTGCTCCCCCAGCATTCAATGCACGTCGTGATGTCGCGGAAGGCCGTCGGCTGGACTTTACCTCGAGAGGCGGAGAACCCTTCAACGACAGGTTTACTGTGAGTGAGTTGCGCTCCGCTCTTGGTTCGTGCGCGGACACCGCCCATGGTCCGGACGATGTCCCTTATGCCATGCTTCGACACCTGTGTGAGCGAGGCATGGCCTTTCTGTTAGATTTGTTCAACAGGATCTGGGTTGAGGGTCTTCTCCCAGATTCCTGGTGAATCGCTACTGTGCTCGCCTTTCGCAAGCCGGGGAGAGATCACTCTACTCCAACCGGTTTCCGCCCAATCTCTCTAACCTCTTGCGTGTGCAAGTTGATTGAGAAATTGGTAAATGTTAGACTAGCCTTTTTCCTGGACAGCGGAGGCCATCTGTCTTCTGCACAGTGCGGCTTCCGCAAGTTCTACTCCACGTCGGATGCTCTGCTCCGACTGGAAAATGCCGTCTGCGAGGCTTTCCTTCGTAGACAGCATCCTGCCACGGTGTTTTTTTCGATCTGGAGAAGGCCTATGATACCGCATGGCGATACGGTATCATGGAGACTCTCCACACGATGGGGGCGAGGGGACGCCTCCCAATGTTTATATCTGAATTTTTGCAAGATCGTCGATTCCGCGTACGGGTGGGGGGAGCCCTCTCTGGCCCAAAGGAGCAGGAAGAAGGTGTGTCGCAGGGAAGTGTCCTCACTGTCACTCTTTGCCCTGAGCATCAACGGCATCACCTCGGTGCTGCCGGAAGATGTTCTCGCTACGCTCTACGTGGACGACCTTTCGATCTCTTTTGGCGCGGCCCAGATGCCAACTCTGGAGCGTCGACTCCAACAGGCATTGAACCGCGTCTCTCGCTATGCCGAAGCGCACAGGTCTCGGTTTTCTTTGGCCAAAACTAAGGTGATGACTTCTGCCGCTATCCACGGCTCCACCCTAACCTTCATTTGTTTCTTAATGGGGTGCGCCTGGATGTGGTGGAATCGCACCGTTTCCTTGGTCTTGTATTCGACCGACGCCTCACCTCAGAGGCTCATTTTCGTAGCCTTAGGGTCTGTTGTACCCGCGCCAGGGACATTCTCCGTTCCGTGATGTTCAGCGCTTGGGGCGCTGATAGGGCTACTGCCCTACTTTTTTATCGATCCTTTGTTCGTTCGAAGCTCGACTACGGATGCGAGTTTTATGCATCCACAGCCGAGCGTTTATTGCGGAAGGTGGATTCGATCCACCACACCGGCCTCCGCCTTGCGACCGGTGCCTTCCGCACTTTCCCGATTGAGAGCCTGTTGGTCGATGCTGGGGAGATGCCACTCGCTCTGCGCCGCGTGCAGTGCATCACTCGCCTGTACGCGTGAGCACGGCGCCTCCCTCATTCGCCAACAGCTTTCACTGCATCCACAGCTGATCTCGACGGTGCCTATGCCGCCGAAAGACGCCAGTCATACTCTAAGCCCTTTGGGTTTAGGGCCAGAAAACTCCTTCGAGAGCCTGATATAGCTCTCGAGCCGGTGGCGCCCCTGGTTCTGCCCAGGACGCCACCCTGGAGGGTACCACATTTGGCTATTTGTCGCCACGCCTCTACTCCCAAAGCTTGTACGGCGCCGGGAGTATTGCGTTCGACCTTTTTGGAGCACACCTCGTGTCACGCTGGAACCGTGCCAGTGTATACGGATGGTTCCAAGTCCCAAGAGGGGGTCGGCTTCCACGCTGTATCGCCTCTGTTTGAAGTCAGCGGGGCTCTGCCAGGCGCTGCGTCTGTCTTCACGGTCGAGCTGGTGGCAATACACCACTCGGTATGGGAGATTACGCGACGTGCCCGGTTCGGAGACCGGATTGTGATCTATAGCGACTCACAAAGCGCCCTGAGTGCTCTCGGGGCATTGGAATCTCAGCATTCCCTGGTTCGCGATAACTGTGACGCCACGGTTTTTGCAAGCCGGGCAGATGTCGAGATTATCTTCTGCTGGGTTCCTGGATATTACAGGAGCTGCCAAGTGTTGGCAAAGAATGGTCTTTTGCAGTCTCCTTCTTTTCTTATGTTCTTATATGTAGGAATTGCGGGGAATGATCGCGCCGATGATGGCGCCAAAGAGTCCGCGAGGACTCTGCGACCGGACCAGCGTTTCGCTCTTCCTCACGCCGACTACATGGCAGGAATACGGGCAGCTCTTCGGACTGCTTGGCAAAGAAGATGGGAGACGGTCGAAGGGAACTTAAAGTTGCGTGCCATTGCGCCGCGACTGTTCCCATGGACCTATCCCCCAATGCCGCGATGGCTTCAGGTCGCTTAATTTTCCTCTCCGAAACGGACACACTCGTGTGACGCATCGCTATTTGATGGTGCGCTCGCCTGCGCCCTATTGCGACGACTGCATCGTCCCCCAGACTGTTCGGCACATTCTTGTTGAATGTCCCAGTCTGGGTGATCTTCGCGCACGATACCTGTCCCGGTAACGAGATGGGTGGGGTCGCTACCGCCCGTCCTTTGTACTCGGGACGAGTGCGTGCACATTGACTGGTGGACTTGTTGACTTTTTGGGGGAGGCCGGCCTTCTCCCTATTATTTAAGCAGGGTTTTTTTTTGTTTTATTTGCTTTTGTTTTTTTGCTTTTGTTTTTGTTTTTTTTCCTCTTATAGGTCGCATGCTCCTGCGCTGGGGATACCTCCCCCCGATGTAAGAGCTTGCTTACTGCTCCCTTCCCTTTCCCTTTTTTGGAGGGTGTGTTTTTTGTCCTAATTTTATCTTAAAGTAGCCTAGTTATAGGCCAGTTTTTAATACAGCGACTAATGCCGAAGTAGGCAGTCGCCAGATGAGCTTTTTAGTAATAATATAAAAAAAATCCTTCAAAAGACCTGCTGGTGAGAATATTAAACATAGCGGGGGTCAAAGCACGTGCCACCCCCCCGTGACCTGACTAGAGAGACTGTCCCAATGGGACTTGCGATTTCCTGTGGGGAGGGGGGGGGCACATGGAGGCCCCCCTCCTGAGATAGACATGGTCCTTGAGGCAATGACCTTCCATGTCAGTGAATCCAGGTTCAGTGCCAAGCACCGAACCTGAGTCTGCCCCTATGCAAGCTCCTCCTCAAACGGCTCGGGTCTCCAAAGCAGTACAAGGAGGCGAGGGATCTCTTCTGGCTGGTGCCCCTACGACTGCCAGGACCTACCAGGAGAAGGACATTGGTGAGGCCGGTGCATCTGGACTGGGTGCTCCTGCCGGCAGGGGAGAAACAGGTTCATTCCCTGCACTCCTCTCCTAAGAAGAAAGGAAAGAAAAAATATGGGGGGGGGAGTGGGGGGCTCATCTCCATCCGCCGGGATGCAGGGACATATGGGTCTGCTACTTTGCTACTTAAGTAAGCAACGAAGCCGAAATTAACACATATGGCTCCGCTGACCCGCCCCCCTCCCTGAGTGCAGAGTCTCTGACAAAGACCGAAAGTGGAAGTGCACAGAGTGGGCCTCGAGACCCACCCGTACACTCTTAGTCACATTTGATTGTGACAAGCTCCCTGAGTTGGTGCATGCCGGTTGGTATCGCTACTGCGTGAATGGATTCATGCCACTGCTGCGGAGGTGCTATTACTGCCACTGCAGAATGAACCTAGTGTGGCTGATTTTTCGGGTTTTACGAATGGTGATAGTAGGGGTGAGTTTGATGTAGTGAATGATGAAGTGGCTGATTTTTTAGGTTTCTGGTGGGAACCAGTTGAAGCGGTTTCTGGTATGTCTGTTGAGAATAGAGGGGATGTGAGTGACCTGTCTGTTTTGCAAGAGTTGTGCGTTGAGTTTGATGATGGCTGTGAGTGAGATGATGAATGGAGGTATGAAGAGTGAAGGTTCTGAACCAAAAACTATGAAAGAGTTCTGTCAAGAGATGAGCGAGTTAGTAATGAAAGCAAAGGGTATGGTAGATGACACGATTGATAGTGACGAGGAGACAGAGACTGACAAGACAACTGATGAACGACCCCCGACAGATTGCTATGCATAGCCAGGGACCAGTAGACGAGTGTGAATGGGTGCTGAAGGGTGTAATTGAGTATAAAAGATGTCGTGAGTAAGGATTGAGAGTGTATTGTGAGTGACTGTGGTCGAATGGTTTAAGGAAGGAGGGGTGTGGTGGAGCAAATGTGAGTGTGTGTGTAAAGGGCCATTCTCCCACCCTTTTTCCCAATACCCTCCTCCTCCCTCTGTAAAAATGTGTGTGTGAATGGAAATGGGTTTGTTTGTTTGTTTGTTTTATGTATAAAATTGATTTCCATGTTATTATTGAATGTTTTTTTCTTTCTTTCCAGGCGCCATATTCTGGAAATATAGAAAAAACACTTGTAAATTACCCCTGTAATAGAAGCTAACTATTTATTATTGTTAAATACCAAAGGCCACTAGTATTTGACAAAGGTTCAAGGCCGTGTTCTGTCTGACTTGGTTGAGTGTAAATAGCATAGCTTTAATGAAGGAGGGCTTATAATAGCCACACAACTGTGATAAGGTCAGTTATCTTACACCAAGCTCGGAAGCGCTAGTTTGTTTTGTATACAAAGATTTTGTTGTACCATGTGAGGCCTTCTTTTGTTGTTTATTGACTGTTGTAGTCTAAATTTTATTTGGGTTGTTCGATTTTTTTATAAAATTGTTTCTTAGGATCGATTGTTATTATTTATAAGTAGGATATATTTTTTTGTGTATAGGAAAATTAGCTGTATATTTTTGTGAATAGTAACTTGATCTCCAACTTAATCACCCCTCTCTATTGTAAATATTATTGTACTTTTTTTTGTAAGTAAAGGGACTGTATATACAATCCGTTTCATTCTCCTTCGATTTCTCACATCCGAATTAGTGTACGAAGCGGGTTGGATCGATTGGGCTTAGTCTAGATTTTTGGCCCGCTCCTGTAGACGTGCAAAGTCAGGGGTACCTGAAATCTGTGTAAGTTGCTCCAAGGCTGTACACGATAAGTCCAAATTGTGTGTGGCCGAGTGTGTCACATTTCTTCTTCGAAGCAATGTGGTGCGTATCTCCTTTAGAACGAAATCCTGGCCGTTCAGGCTCGTGATCAACCTTCATTCCATGAGGCTAAGGACTTGGTCCTGGAGCGCCCGGCTCTGCCTGGGATGTCTTACGCCTCAATGCTTAGAAAGACACCCTCTGCTCCTGACCCATCTAGGCGAATGAGCATGGTTGTTTCCGTGCCCATTCGGAGCCCTTCTTCGGGTTTGACTCAACCTGGGCGCTCCCTTGGTAAAGCTGGCGGCACAAAGAGTTCACACCCAGCTCCGGCTAAAACTAGGGCTCCCCCCCCTTTTCCCCTGTGTGACCATTTCCCATAAGGCGAAACGCTGACACGCGCCTCCACCGAGTCATTAGACTCACAGGAGGCAACACCCCTGAAGTTGGTTGCCAGGCCATTTTCCGCGCCCCGTAAGTGGCGCGGTGATTACTCTCCCACAACTTTCTCTGGTTGGCTTCTATTTTCTCAGGGTAGATGCTGACCTTCTCAGCCAACTATCCTGGAATGGGGCTGAGTGGGAAGGGGACAATGTTTCCTAACCCTTGAGATCCGGTTTGGGATGGTTGGTTTTTAACAACCTACTTCATCACCACCCATACGTTCCTCACATCCCTTTTTCTTCTCTCTTGACTATTTTTTTAAAGCCATGCTTAAGGTGAAGCCGCCATGCCAAAGGGCTGCCAGGTCACTAGGCAGGAGCAGTGGCCTTGAATGTTGGTACCTGGCTCTGCCAGCCCCGTTGCACCCCTCGCAGGGTGGGCTACTGCGAGGGGTGATGAGCATTTGCTTCCCCTAAAAAAAATAAGGTCACCATGCCCAATGATGAGAAAATAAAAAATCTTCCCTCAATTTCCCCTTGTCCATCGTTGGAGCCGCCCTCAGGCAGTTCCACAGAAAAACTGGACCCCCTCCCCTGTGCTCTTGCAGGGGACCCTCCAAATCTCTCTAACGATACGATATGCTATACATTAGCTCTTAAACACAGCCTGATCAACCTGATATGTTACAAGTCAATGCCAGAACCCGGTACTCATCAACAGGATATTCGTATGAATAGGAGTACTCAATGTAACAGGAGCACTCAAGGAAACACTTGACGGAGCAGGAACATTTGAAGAAATGCGAGTAATGGCTGGAGTAAAGGCAACAACTGTAGTTTCAGATACAGATGGTAGCAATCTTAAATCAGGTATACTACCAACAACAGGGAACTTTTTGTGACAATGCAGTAGGAGTCATACCTGGAGAATTGGTTGCATTACCAGTAACAGGAAGGGAATCTAAAAATTCCTCAAAATCTTGGGTAACAGTTAAAAGTTCCTCAACCCCAGAATTGTGCTGAACCATACCAGCTTCTTGTTTAATCAGTTGGTTATAGACTTCATCTAAGAAAGTTTCCATTTTCTGAATAGAGACAGAAAGCTGCTTAGGAAGGATAGGTGACACATCTTCCAATTGCTCTATCACTGTATCAAGAGGCTTAGCAAAGAAAGTAGAGGAACAGGCTCTGGCAGAAGACCTTCCATCTGCTCTCACATCACACAAGGTATTGCTGTCAGAGGAATCCAATTCTTCCTGAGATACAAATCCTTTTTCAGTAATGGGAAAACCCAAGGAAAGACTGGGGAAACCAGAGAAGCTAGTTTCACTAGAGGAATGAGAATCTTCCGAGTCTGACATATATGAAAAGTTTGAAACAGGAGCAGGCATGTCAGAATCTGAGTCACTCAGATAATCAGTACTAGGAAACTCTACCTGGGTACAATATTGTTGCCACACTAGATGCAACTAAGTACAAGGATCCAGCGTTTAAGTTGAGAATGGTGCACCTTGAAATTTTGAGATCTGACTGAGATCTCATAGGTCACAACGTTTTATGTATCTTCCTCACAGTGTAAGGCCCAGTATATCGTGCAGTAAATTTGTTACTGACAGCATGGCCTTGAAGAATAGCCTTCTTCAAAACTTTATCACCAGGTTGGAATGGTGAAAAGTTTGGATGTCCCTCCCTCCAAAACTTAGTAACATCAGAAGGCAAGAAAGCCACTTTGAACAGTGGTCAACCACAACAAGACAGCCATTATGACCTTGGCTGGTTCATAGTAGTTGCACAAGATCCGCGGCAACTAATTGAAAAGGAAAGGCTGCTTGAATTCTGATTATGGGAAGAGCAGGGTTAACAGCATAATTCTTATAATACTGACTCGTTGGACACAGAGAACAAATATCAGAGATGATACATCCCAAGGCTGGATTCCATACAAGATTATGTAGATGTAGAGTTAACTTGACCAAGAGAGGGAATGAACTTAGGGGCAAAGTCTGGGAATCCGAAGTATGCACAAGAACTTCATCCTGAATGTGGATATTCACAGCACGAATCTTGAAAGGAATTAAATCAACACACCTCCAAGAAGCAGGATGAATACCAGAAGCTATAACATGGTGCAACTTATTCAAGGTCTTCTCACTTTGTTGAGAAAGTTTCAGTTGCTCCATGCTCAAAAGATTACAAACTAGATCATGAGCCATGCACACCTCAATAAAGACATCAGAAGAATTATGAAGAAACATAGGGGTCAGACACACACCATCTGTAGTCGGAAACTGGACACATTTAGTACTATAATCCAGATTTGCTGACAGCTGTTGGTATCAACTCCCAGTAACAGGCAGCAAGGCAGATCTTGATTGGGTATAACAACACAAGAGACAGTAACAGGGTCATTATTTGGTGGAAATCTAAGCTCAATATCAACGGACCCTTCAGTAAGCAGAATTTTACCAAATGAGCGTATTCTCATTTGACAGGGATGAACAGCAGATGAAAAATTGAGCTGTTTAAGAGTATCCTTAGATATAAGGCTGAGCTGAGCACCTGTGTCAAATACAGCACACAAGTCAACACTGCTCACCAATACAGGAACTCTACAATAATGATCAGATGAGTGAGTAGTGCTGCAAACCATATTAGAAGGCGATACTAAAGACACGGTAGGATCATTTGTATTATCATCAGAGTCTTCTTCCTCATGCATGGGGTTGTAGTGGGTTCCTCCCAAACACTGGAGGTCTACTCTGCCACTAGAGTTAACATCAGACAATGATGGAGTAGGGCCATAATTAATTGAGTTGTATACAGAATGATGAACTACCACCTTCAACTTGTAAACTTTAGCAAAGGCCCCGAGAAACAACTCTGATGGAGCTTGACCAGGAATCTTCATGAGTTTCAATGCAGCAGTACAGGACCTTCCAAGCTGAACAGGATACTTTTGTGGGTGTGCAAGAATTTCTGTCACTAGTTGTTCACGCAGATTGCGACAACCAGGGACCCTCAAAGAGTGATTGTGCAAACTTTGGCGACCTCTTAAAACTTCAAGAAAGCTCATAATCATTGAGTCTCCTCCACCAGGAACAGTGCAAGCCACACTCAAACCATCAGAAAGGCTGCTGGAAACATTAGGCAATAGTGGCACTGAAAAGCTATGTGCTCGAGAAAGAGCATCAGCTATGAGGTTATCCTTTCCTGGTTTATAACGCACCTCAAAATCAAACTCAGAGAGCTCATTCATAGTTCTCATGATACAGGCATTCAGTTTACTCATTTTGTACATATAGACAAGAGGACGATGATCTGTGTGTAAAATGAAAGGAATTCCAAACAAAAATCCACAAAAAGTTCCCATAGCCCAAAGAATAGCTGCAAGTTCACGCTCTATGACACTGTAGTTGCGTTGAGCTGGGCTGAACAACATGAAGGCATATGCACTTACACACTGCTCACCAGATTGTGACTGAGACAACACAGCTCTGGCACCAGGACCCGAAGCATCAGTAGAAAGCTCCAACTTTGCAGCATCTGGATTATAATTAGGGTATGCCAACTACAAATCAGAACAAATAGCCTCCTTAAGTTCATCAAAAGATTTCTTCATGTCCTCAATCCACTTCAGCTTAGTCTTGTCTTTCAAACTAGTCAGTCTGGTAAGAGGCTTGGAGATGGTGGCACAGTCAGGGATAAATTTCCTATGGAAATTTACAAAACCCAGAAATGACCTCAAGTCACCCACAGTCTCAGGTACCTGGTACTCTGTAATACTCTTATGCTCATCACAGTTCGTTAGTCCAGTAGAGCTGACCATGTGGCCAAGAAATTTCACCTTCTTGAACCAGCAGCATTTGCTGAGCTTAATTTTTATATAGTGGTTGGTCAAGGTAGCCAGAACCTTTGAGACGAGAGACATGTTCATTAAATGACTGGCTTATAATCAATATATCATCTATGTAGACAACCACCTGCTTCCTGTCAAACTCTCTGAGAACTGTCTGCATCTCCCTCTGGAAAGCTCCTAGGACATTCTTCATCCCAAAACTCAACCTCTTAAACTCATAATGGTGATGGGAAGTGGAGAAGGCCGAATATTCAGTGGAATCAGGGTGCAGGCTAACCTGATAATAACCTTTAATAAGCTCAATGGTAGAGAAATATTTCATATCATGCAATCTAAAAACCATGTCATTCATATTTGGGATTGGAAGCCTGTCACCTTTAGTTACCTTATTGAGCTGCCTATAGTCAATACACATTCTAATAGAGCCATCAGGTTTCTTGATGGGAAGTATGGGGGATGACCAAGGACTCTTGCTATAATCAATTATATCCAGCTCAAGCAACTCCTCACACTGCTTTTCTATTTCCTGTGCCACTGGTTCAGGGAATCTGCAAGGTTTCTGCCATATAGGTGTCCTCTCATAAAGCTCAATACGGTGGGCTGTAACACTAGCGTGACCAATATTATGATCTCCTTTACTAAATGGCTCTGTATATTTAGCCATCATCTGTAGTACATACTGCTGTTGTGATGCATCAAGATGAGCTAGATCAACTTGCTTAAGCACATTTTCAGAGTCAGACTCAAGCACGTTGACTTCAGCTTCTAACGAAACAGGAGCATCCAATTCCATTATGGAAGCCAGTTGGGTAATCAGTTGACCTGACTGCAGAGTTTCTTGAGAATGAAAACCAGACACCTTCCTAACCAGTAAGTTAGCAGTACCTGCAGTAATTGTTATAAGGCCTGCTTCTCCAGATAGATACGGAGAATCCAGGTAGCCATCAAAATAGAGCTTCGCAGAATTATCCACTTCAACAGCCTTTGGCACAGAAACAGTAATCAGTTGTGGATGGCCATAGGAAATGACTTCAGTCCTGGCTGCATAGACTTCTAAATTCCAGAAGATTGTTTCAACCTTATCATCTATATGATAGAGCTCCCAAGACCCCCCAAGAAGCTTTTCCACTTAACCAAGAATAGGAAAGATTAACAGTGACCTTGTTATCCGAAAATAACTCACTGTTGAGAATAAAAGGGTAACGCATTGTGGGAAGCCGAAAATCTAGACTAACCCCAATCGATCCAACCCGTTTCCTACACTAATTCAGACGTGAGAAATCAAAGGAGAATGAAACGGATTGTATATACAGTCACTTTACTTATAAAAAAAGTGCAATAATATTGACAATAGAGAGCGGTGATTAAATTGGAGATCTCGTTACTATTCACACAAAAATATACAGCTAATTTTCCTATAAACAAAAAAATATATGCTACTTATAAATACTAACAATCGATCCTAAGAAACAATTTTCTAAAAAAAATCGAACAACCCAAATAAAATTTAGACTACAACAGTCAATAAACAACAAAAGAAGGCCTCACATGGTACAACAAAATCTTTGTATACAAAACAAACTAGCGCTTCCGAGCTTGGTGTAAGATAACTGACCTTATCACAGTTGTGTGGCTATTATAAGCCCTCCTTCATTAAAGCTATGCTATTTACACTCAACCAAGTCAGACAGAACACGGCCTTGAACCTTTGTCAAATACTAGTGGCCTTTGGTAGTTAGCAATAATAAATAGTTAGCTTCGATTACAGGGGTAATTTACAAGTTTTTTTCTATATTTCCAGAATATGGCGCCAGGAAAGAAAGAAAAAAACATTCAATAATAACATGGAAATCAATTTTATACATAAAACAAACAAACAAACAAACCCATTTCCATTCACACACACATTCTTACAGAGGGAGGGAGAGGGTATTGGGAAAAAGGGTGGGAGAATGGTCCTTTACACACACACACTCACATTTGCTCCACCACACCCCTCCTTCCTTAAGCCATTCAACCACAGTCACTCACAATCACCCTCAATCCTTACTCACAACATCTTTTATACTCAATTACACCCTTCAGCACCCATTCACACTCGTCTACTGGTCCCTGGCTATGCGTAGCAATCGGTCGGGGTCGTTCGTCAGTTGTCTTGTCAGTCTCCGTCTCCTCGTCACTATCAATCGTGTCATCTACCATACTCTTTGCTTTCATTACTAACTCGCTCATCTCTTGACAGAACTCTTTCATAGTTTTTGGTTCAGAACCTTCACTCTTCATACCTCCATTCATCATCTCACTCACAGCCGTCATCAAACTCAACGCACACTCTTGCAAAACAGACAGGTCACTCACATCCCCTCTATTCTCAACAGACATACCAGAAACCGCTTCAACTGGTTCCTACCAAGTAACCTGAAAAATCAGCCACTTCTTCATTCACTACATCAAACTCATCCCTACTATTACCATTCATAAAACCCGAAAAATCAGCCACACTAGGTTCACTCTGGACAAACATACTATCATTCATACTGTTCCCAAAACCAGAAAAATCAGCCACAGGCAGCTCACTCACTCATCTACTTACACCAGCTAAATCACTCACCTGTTTATGCAAACACTCAATCTCTCTCTCAAGCTCCACCATACCAGAAAGACTGCTCAGACCTACTTTTATTCTTTGTTTCACTCTTCTTTGTACGCTTTCTACCCGTAACTATGACTAAGACCAAAAGTGCACAGGGCGGAGCCTCGATAACATCGAGGCCCCTCATTCAGAGGTTACCTGGCATTTTCGAGCCCGTTGGCTTCAAAAGCTTCCTCGTTATTCGCTCCACTGATGGCAGAATGTTGGCCAAGGGCAACATGATCCATCAGAGGAGAGGATTAGCTAGTGCAATTGGTAGAGAGCCGAAGGTGACCCATTTCTCGGACAGGAGCCTTCTGGCGAATACGGTGAATCCTGCCGAGGCGGCCAAGATAAGTTCTCTTTGGACACTTCATGGCACCCCGGTGAGTATGACGCCGCACTCTACCATGAACTTTGTGAAAGGAGTAGTTTATGCGAGGGAACTCGTTGACTACTCCATTGAGGACATCACCTTAAAGCTGGCCGACCATGGGCGGTCAAGGTGGAACGTGTGATGAGAAAACAGGGAAGGGCCTCGAGACCCACCCCTACACTCTTCATCACGTTCGACTGTGACAAGCCCCCTGAGTCGGTGCGTGCCGATGGTACCGCTACCGCGTGAAGACATTTGTGCCACTGCCGTGGCGGTGCTATTACTGTCACCGCTTCGGCCATACGAATCGTTCTTGTAGACGTGCAAAGTCGGGGTCCAAGGCCGCACACGATAAGTCTAAATCGTGTGTGGCCAAGTGTGTCAATTGCGGAGAGGCACACCTCGCTTCTTCGAAGCAATGTGGTGCATATCTTCTTGATAAAGAAATCCTGGCCGTTCAGGCCCAGGATCGACTCTCATTTGGCGAGGCTAAGGACTTGGTCCTGGTGCCGCCTGCTCTGCCTGGGACGTCATATGCCTCAATAGTTAGAAAGGCACCCTCTGCTCCTGGCCCATCCAGGCCAACGAGCACGGTTGTTTCCGTGCCCATTCGGAGCCCTTCTGCAGGCTCTACTCCCCTGGTAAAGCTGGCGGCAAAAAGGGTTCATATCCAGCCCCGGCCAAAACCAGGGCTTCCCCCTCTTTCCCTGGCGTGACCGTTTCCCGTAAGGCGTATGGCCATTCTCGCGAGGGTCTTCTGTTTGAGGAGGGCCCCCGCGTCTCCTCCGAGCTAGGCCTGGAAGGCATATTCCTTCAACGGAATTGCCGTGGACTCCGGGCCAACTGGGAGGAGCTGCGGAGGCTCGTCTCGTCCCGTTCACCGTTAGCTTTTTTTCTGCAGGAGACCATGCTATGCGCGTGCCTCCTGCCCGCCCTCCTGGGGTATAAGGGTCTTGCGACCCCACCACCACGGGAAGGAGGGGCTGGGGGATGCGCGGTTTACACCCGCCGCGTCGTGGCACGGTTGCCGACGCCCTTTCTCTTGCTTGGATATCTGAATGGCAGTCATCCTCTCTGGGGAGATTACTCAATTCCTTGCCGATCTGATCGAAGAGCTTGAGATGGGTGTCCTAAACGTGGATGAGTTTGCGCATCACGGTCCGAGAACCGCTTCATTTTCTTGCCTTGACCTATCTTTGTGCTCTTTGGATGCACAGCCTGATTTTGATTGGGGGGTGGTTGATGACCTCTATAGTAGTGATCACTTTCCCATTCAAATATCATTTTCAGGGCAACTGCCCCCTGAGATCCCACCTCGGTGGTGCTTGACGTGGGCACAGTGGACAGCATTTCAGGAAATGACTGAATTCTCTATCTCAGTCGAGGAGTTTAGTTCGGTAGATGAAGCCGTTGAGTTCTTCTCCGGCAACCTCATCGCCGCGCGCCTAACTACAATTCCTAGAACGTCTGGCCGTTTTGCACGCTGACCACTCTCATGGTCGTCGGCCGAGTGTGAGACGGCCCTCAAACAGAAACGTTATGCCTACATGCGCTATAAGCGCCGCCCGAATGATTTCACTGTTGCTGAATTTCGTCGGGCTAGCGCTAGGTTCCGGTATATTTCGAAACACGCCCGCCGCTCTTCTTGGCAGGCATACGTGTCTTCACTTAACGGTAAGACCCCTTTTGCAGAGGTGTGGAAGCGAGTCAAAAGGATTCGGGGCAAGTTCTCGGAGGACCCCCCTCCCGTTCTCCAGGAGAATGGGACCGCAATCTCGGACCCCGCGTCCGTGGCAGAATCCTTCGCGACCGCTTTTTCCGCATTCTCTAGCCGGGATGCTGCTCCCCCAGCATTCAATGCACGTCGTGATGTCGCGGAAGGCCGCCAGCTGGACTTTACCTCGAGAGGCGGAGAACCCTTCAACGACAGGTTTACTGTGAGTGAGTTGCGCTCCGCTCTTGGCTCGTGCGCGGACACCGCCCATGGTCCGGACGATGTCCCGTGCTCCATGCTAAGACACCTGGGTGAGCAAGGTATGGCCTTTCTGTTAGATTTGTTCAACAGGATCTGGGCGAATCGCTACTGTGCTCACCTTTCCCAAACTGGGGAGAGATCACTCTACTCCGACCGGTTTCCGCCCAATCTCTCTAACCTCTTGCGTGTGCAAGTTGATGGAGAAATTGGTAAATGTTAGATTAGCTTTTTTCCTGGACAGCGGAGGCCATCTGTTTTCTGCACAGTGCGGCCTCCGCAAGTTCCACTCCACTTCGGATGCTCTGCTCCGTCTGGAAAATGCTGTCTGCGAGGCTTTCCTTCGTAGACAGCACTATGCTACGGTGTTTTTCGATCTGGAGAAGGCCTATGATACCGCATGGCGATACGGTATCATGGAGACTCTCCCCACGATCGGGGCGAGGGGACGCCTCCCAATGTTTATATCTGAATTTTTGCGAGATCGTCGATTCCGCGTACGGGTGGGGGGAGCCCTCTCCGGCCCAAAGGAGCAGGAAGAAGGTGTGTCGCAGGGATGTGTCCTCACTGTCACTCTTTGCCTTGAGCATCAACGGCATCACCTCGGTGCTACCGGAAGATGTTCTCGCTACGCTCTACGTGGACAACCTTTCGATCTCTTTTGGCGCGGCCCAGATGCCAACTCTGGAGCGTCGACTCCAACAGGCATTGAACCGCGTCTCTCGCTCTGCCAAAGCGCACAGGTTTCGGTTATCTTTGGCCAAGACTAAGGTGGTGCACTTCTGCCGCCTCCCACGGCTCCACCCCGACCCAGATTTGTTTCTTAATGCGGTGCGCCTGGATGTGGTTGAATCGCACCGTTTCCTTGGTCTTGTATTCGACCGACGCCTCACCTGGGAATCTCCTATTCGCAGCCTTAGGGTCTGTTGTACCCGCGCCATGGATATAGTCCGTTCCGTGACGTTCAGCGCTTGGGGCGCTGATAGGGCTACTGCACTACTTTTTTATCGATCCTTTGTTCGTTCGAATCTCGACTACGGATGCGAGTTTTATGCATCCGCAGCCGAGCGTTTATTGCGGAAGGTGGATTCGCTCCACCACACCAGCCTTCGCCTTGCGACTGGTGCCTTCCGCACTTCACCAATTGAGAGCCTGTTGGTCGATGCTGGGGAGATGCCACTCGCTCTGCGCCGCGTGCAGTGCATCACTCGCCTGTACGCGCGAGCACGGCGCCTCCCTCAGTCGCCAACAGCTTTCACTGCATCCGCAGCTGATCTCGACGGTGCCGATGCCGCCTAGGGACGCCAGTCATACCCTAAGCCCTTTGGGTTTAGGGCCAGGAAACTCCTTCGAGAAGTAGATATAGCTCTCGGGTCGGTGGCGCCCCTGGTTCTGCCCAGGACGCCACCCTGGAGGGTACGAAATTTGGCTATTCGTCGCCACGCCTCTGCTCCCAAAGCTTGTATGGCGCCGGGAGTATTGCGTTCGACCTTTTTGGAGCACACCTCGTGTCACGCTGGAACCGTGCCAGTGTATACGGATGACTCCAATTCCCAAGAGGGGGTCGGCTTCCACGCCGTGTCCCCTTTGTTTGAAGTCAGCGGGGCTCTGCCAGGCGCTGCGTCTGTCTTCACGGCCGAACTGGTGGCAATACACCACTCGGTACGGGAGATTACGCGACGTGCCCGGTTCGGAGACCGGATTGTGATCTATAGCGACTCACAAAGCGCCCTGAGTGCTCTCGGGGCATTGGAATCTCAGCACCCCCTGGTTCGCGATATCCATTACGCCACGGTTTTGGTGGCGAGCCGGGCGGATGTCGAGATTATCTTCTGCTGGGTTCCTGGACATGTAGGAATTGCGGGGAATGAGGGCGCAAAAGAGTCCGCGAGGACTCTGCGACCGGACCCGCGTTTCGCTCTTCCTCACACCGACTACATGGCAGGAATACGGGCAGCTCTTCGGACTGCTTGGCAAAGAAGATAGGAGACGGTCGAAGGGAACTTAAAGTTGCGCGCCATTGCGCCGCGTCTGGGCAACTTATGCCTAAGTCGGCAGTCGCCAGATAGCCCCTTAAAAAAAAATAAAAATGCGCCGCGTCTGTTCCCATGGACCTATCCCTCAATGCCGCGATGGCTTCAGGTCGCTTTCTGTCGTCTCCGAATCGGACACACTCGTGTGACGCATCGCTATTTGATGGAGCGCTCGCCTGCGTCGTCCCCCAGACTGTTCGGCACATTCTTGTTAAATGTCCCAGTCTGGGCGATCTTCACGCACGTTACCCGTCCCGGTACTGGGATGGGCGGGGTCGCTACCGCCTGTCCTTGTATTCTGGACGAGTGCGTGCACATTGACTGGTGGACTTGTTGACTTTTTGGGGGAGGCCGGCCTTCTCCCTTTTATTTCACTAGGTTTTGTTGTTGTTTTTGTTATTGTTTTCTTTCTAGGTCACACGCTCCTATGCCGGGTGGAGGGGGACCTTCCCCCGTCGCCGGAGCTTGCTTCCTAATTGTTATCTCTTTTTATTTTCTGTTCAAATTTCTATTTTAATGTAGCATAGAACTAGGCTGTTTGTTTGTGGCGACTTATGCCCAAGTGGGCAATCGCCAGATAGCACCTTAAAAAAAAAAAAATCCCTATTGGTTTTGATAATGAGTTTGGTATAAAATTATTTCAATATTGATAATAAATACTAAGAGAAATAAATCTGATATTAATACCACTTAAAGAATCAGAAAAAAAGTGTTTTGGCACTGTCCCAACTGATAGTTTCTAATAATACTAACATTTTCATCATCCCTTACCATAGACTAATTATTGTTATTTTAAATTTTTGTTGAATGAATTAAATTTTTATTAATTGACTGAGCTATGAATAGGGAACAATATTTTATCCAGTTTTTTTTTTCAGTTTGCTACTCAGCAACAGACAGGGGGATCACAATCATATGCTATAGCCAAATGGTTGAATCAAGTTACTGTACAATTTTTCTCTGATAATAGTAAGTTATTAATTTTCAGTCCTCCCCAAAATAGCATTTTGTACCTTTAGAAGAGACTGACTGATTCATTGGATATTTTCAATATCATAACTTAAGGGAAGAGCATAATTGGATAAGAATTATAAAGGTATTAGTATGCATTCTGCTTAACTTTCTCCCTATCATATCTCATGCTGAATAAATGATTATCTATACAAAACTCTCACTTTCCCTTTACCCTATGTAGAAGACCTGGAACCTGAAGAAGTAGCAGATTTCCTCAATGCAATAATGAATGATGAGCTCAATACTCTAGTTGAAGATGGATCTGATTTAGAGGTAATCCTATTACAATATGTATCGCTGCAAGGAACATAGTTGTGTATCAAGTCGAGTACTTCTAGATTTGACTAGCTTGCTAGCAATGTTTTGATATTACATTCGATCCTCCTTCTTGGCCAACAACATAAGGGTCTCTCAAAAGCAAAGATGGTCTTGAGAAAACTACTTAATTTATCTAGTTTGATATGAAATTGTAGTGGTTTTGTAGCGGCAGGATCGTGAGTCCCCAGCCAAAAATTCCCGCCGACCTGATAAGGTCCACTCGGTTTGTTCAAGGAGAAGGTATTGAGGAGAGAGAGTATTTTCTAAATTTATTAAAACCCAATAAATTTTCTAAGCAAAACCAACAACACAGCCCCCAAACCTTTAAAATAAATATACCTTATAGCCTACTCAAAATTATGTACACACTATATAGGTGGCCTTACAATATGATTGGCCAACAGCCGCACTTGCTAAGGCAAATAAATGTCTAGGACTTCACACATAGATGTGAGTCTGTCCAAAATGTATCGGATCTGGGAGTACTATTACCAGTAGGGGGGGGGGAGGAGGCGGGCTCGCTTTCTTGAGGGAAGGGGGTTTCTTTTTTCTTAAGGGACTGAGAGTCCGGCTCCAGCTAATTCAAAATATTCTGCACTCGAGGACGGGGAGGCGGCGGTTCCGGTCAATGACGAAAGTGGAAGGTCTCTGGCTCCAATCGATACGTAGATGACTTGTAAGGCAGTCTCAAGACTCCTGCTTCACAACAGTCCCCTTACTGCCACACAAGATCGAGATTGGCTGCTGCAACCTCACCAAGCCAGAACACGCTGGACAAGCCAGCACCAAGAAGCTGGAAAGGAGAAGGCATTTTCAATCACCCAATCGCTGTCACACTTAAAACATTCTCACACTGACATTCATACACACCCACCCATTCACACTAAGACTCACCTGAATAACTATTCAGCTTCTATTTAAATTTCAATGGACACCTTACACAATATTATTTAAGTTCACTGTTAAACTCATTCACTAGTCAATCACTTAAAATTCAGACTAATCTTATTCCTGTCTCAAATATCGCCTGAGGAGGAAGACAGAGATGAATGGGGAAACATGATAGAAATCTATCGATTCTTCCCACCTGGAGTGACTTTGCTGTGTCCTCCTCATTTCAAACATCCTGAAAAAGAAGAAAGGGATTAGAGGCGGGGGAGGGGAGGCGGTCACCAACATACTACTACAGTTTTACCACCGATCCGCCTTCATTTAAGATTCCTTTTATTTCTCAATGGGGACCAACGGGTTAATGTGGGATCTGAACTCTGGGCATCCACAGCACATGGCAGCCACCAAAAAAGTCAACCTGAATTGGGACATCATCTGGTGATTTACTACACACAATTGGCTTAACATTGCTGTAATCAGAAGTTGAGTTTCGACTCGGTTATACTGTTGCTTTAGTTTGATGTAAAGTAAATAGAACTATACCATTGCTTCATTCAACTCATGCATGACAAACAGTAAAGACAAATATTAAAGTTTATCATTAAAAGATATACCTACCATATTATCATGCAGAAAATCAGCACATTCTTCCAACCTAGTTTTTGATTCACCATCCATAATGGTGAGGTTCACAGTGTGTTCTGTTGCAACCTTGTAGGCCAGGAGTTGGCAAACTTTTTGGTCATGCGTGCCAATTCCATATAATGTCCAATGTACATAATCTAAGATGGTCAACAGGCCTAAGTCGATATACCCAAAAGATACGGTAAAAGTTGCGTTAAAAGAAATATATCAAATTTTATCATTAGAAAATATTTAATTTTAATAAATATACTTTTTAATGTGATCCTGTCCTTGCTTAAAGGAGAGAAAAAATCTGTTCACATTCGAGGATAGATGCCTCGCGTGATATGGTTTGCCGATGCCTGTTGTAGACCATTTTTTTCTGTTAAGGCTGAATCATGTGTATATGGTGCTGGCAGGTCTTTGGAAACAGAAATTGTACTCACCTCCTTTGTTTGTAGGCCAGGGTTGAGAACAAACCTCAGTTTGATCTGATGAAATGACTGGGTCTGAGGAGTTTTGCTTGCAATACCTGTCCCCTAAGTGTGGTATCCTGTGTAGCCTGTTGCACTTTTTACTCAGAGAAGCACCACATCCTCCCAGCCCAAGTGCAAATTAGGTAAGCCCTGTCACTGGTTTGATTTGAACTCTGATTGGCCCCCGCAGGGGGGTTTTCCTGTGTAGCCTGTTACACTTGCTACTTGGAAGAGCTGCACATCTTCCCAGCAGGAGTGCCAATTAGGGAAGCCCTGTCACTCTGTTGACATGAACTCTATGATAGGTTGTTGTGATGGGATTCTACGTACCTTCCACAATTTTTCACTAGAGTTGTGGACTTGAATGATTTGGAGATAAAAATCCACTTCTGGTAGCAAAGGAGACAGATACTCAACTTTCTTCCTTATCTAGTTTTATTTCCCCAAATAATTTACAATATATACTCAAATAAATATTGACAAATGAAATAAATTGGTGGACAGAGACAAGATACTCTTCCCACTGCTCCACATCAAGCTCAGCTTGATCAAACAGTTCACCAAAGCTCTGGACAAGGATGGTGGCTGCTTCACTTGTGCCATGCTTTTCCAGGATTGACAATGGAGAAGTTGAAAGCTGGCATCTTTGATGGTCCTTAACTCTGTCAGCTCATCAGAGATCTAGAGTTTGAAACCTCAATGAACAAAGTCGAACTGGAAGCCTTTTGTTTTGGTCATGAAGATCTTTTTTGGCAACAAGAAGGCTACAAACTACACAGAACTTATCACCAATATGCTGATTGCTTTCAGAAACCTCAGATGCAACATGAGTATCAAAATGCATTACTTATTCTCACATATGGATCAGTTTCCTGAGAATCTGGGATCAATGAGTGACAAGCAAGGGGAGAGTTTCTATCAGGACATGAAAGAGATGGAGACCAGGTATCACAGAAGGGATGCAGTCATAATGGCTGATTACTGTTGCACTCTGAAGAGATATCCCTACTGCTGAGCATTTTAGGAATTCAAAGAACTGGATGTTCATGCCATGAATTCTGTTATTTATTATTATTTATCAATACCTACTATTCATTGTACACTAATCAGTTTTTGTAACATTTAGTTAATAATCACAACCAGGCAATGGCTTCGCCACTCCCCCCGTAGCTTGCGCTTTGCTACTAAGATTAAAATTAAAATAAAAAAAAAGCAGCCATGGTTAAATTTTTATAAATTTTCTGAACTTTGCCAATTATAATAATTTTCAAAAGGAACTCTAAACTAAATTTCCCCCCTTTCAAAATATCACATTGCCAAAATATAGTTATAGAAGATATCTAAAAATAAATTTTCTGAACTTCACCATTTGTAATTCTTTGGGTTTTAAAAAAATTCACAAAATTTTGATACTTATATTGATTTCTGAACTTCACCATTTTGTTTTTTGATATTATAAAAGAATTATTAGAAATAACTTTGATAAAAAAACATGTCATAAACAAACTAAGATGAAATTATTACTCAAATACTAAAAAAAAATCCCTTTCTTAAATTATAGAGTTAGTGATGATGATTATTAACAAAAAATCAAGCAAAAAAGTAATTGATTTAGTTATAAAATCATTGCAGGGAATGAGCATACTGATGAGGGTGCTAATGACTCCACGAGTACTGCGAGACCAGACCAGAGTTTGGCTCTTCCTCACACCGACTACATGGCAGGAATTAGGGCACCTCTCCTGAGTGCTTGGCAAAGAAGATGGAAAATGGCTGAGGGGAACTAAAGTTGCATGCCCTAGTGCCGCGACTGTTCCCATGGACTACTTCCCGCCCCCTCTAATGCTGTGCGGCTTCAAGTTGCTTCGTTGTCTTTGAAATGGACACACAGGATTCACTGGCATTTGATGGAATGCTCCCCTGCACCTTTCTGTGATGACTGCATTTTCCTCTGGGCTGTTTGGCACATTTTTGTTTATTGAGTGCCACTGTCTTGGTGATCTTCATGTACTTTACCTGTCCTGGTCCAGGGATGAGCAGGGTTGCTACAAATTATCCCTTGTACTTAGGACAGATTCGTGTGCACAGGCTTGTGAACTATTTGACTTCTTGAAGGATGAAGGCTTTGGTGTTGGTCACATGCTCCCGCACCGCCTCCCCACTGATGCCTGAGTGTGCTTCCTTTGGGGGGGGGGGGATTTCTTTTTGTTTGTAGTTTTGGCAGCTGTAAGAAAATAACCATCATGGGGCAAGACTGGAAAACACTAAATTTCCATTAAATATTGCAACATGATATCAATTAATTTCTTACTATCAAATTTATTGCCTATGAGGGGAAAGGATGAAGAATAACTATTAAGACTGGGGCTTAATTGTTTATTCAGTGATTCAAAAACTTGGAGAGAGGTAGTCCTGGGAATTAACTAAAATTCAAAGTTTTCCCTTAACCTATTACCTCAATAGGGCACTTTATTGGAGAGCAGCGTTGTTGTTGCATTGCTCCCTCATACTACTTGGGAGGTTAAGGGAGTAAGCCCCAAGACATTACTGCAATTAAGTGAGGTTGCGCCTTCTGTGGGACTGTTCTGAGGGGCCAACTAGGTTAGAGGAGGGAGGCTGTTGCATGATGTCAGAATTTTATAACACCCTTCCTGTGCTAGCAGTTTCATTCAGGCATCATATCCATTTGGCAATGACTGACCACTCTATGACATATTTTCTTTCCCTACCGGGTGGCTAAATTTAAAAAAATACACCCTTGCCTGCCTGGTAGTACAGTGCTAGTATATTACTATTTCTAAATTCGATCAGACTGATGCCTTGAATGATTTGCAATCCTTCCTGATATGTTGCTAATTTCAAGATTTCAAATCTGCTTTTACTTAAGATGCTCATTTGTTTTATAAGATGAAAAAATCTCTTCAGTTTTCTATAAGCAAAGATGATATACAACTGCTTTGTAACCTAAGAATGAATCATGATATAATTGTCCGTCACTCTATAAGCAAAGATGATATACAACTGCTTTGTAACCTTGGTAGGCACAAGAGCCTACAAAGCCTAGATGACCAAGTCACTGTATTGGTCTCTAAGCTAAAATCTGGTAAATAATTGATGAATTGATTTTTATGGGACTTTTCTCCTCAATTCTAACCCTTCAATTATGTACAGTCTTCCCTCAATCCATGAAAAATGGTGTCACCCTTTGCCCTATATTCACTGCTTATCCTATGGCAACATAAAATTTAGACAAATACCTAGTTCCTTATCTTAAGCCTTTCTCCATTAATGGATAATAAATTAACAATAGCTATTTGTTTCTCGATGAGTTTCATAATTTCCAGGGTGTCCTCTGCCCTTGAAATCCTTGAAGTCCTTGAATTTATTCCCCCCTCCTTGAAATCCTTGAAAAGTCCTTAAATTTAAAAAATAAATCATTGAGTAATTGTTCAAATGATTTTTCAAATTCACTATTTATATACTTTTTAACTTCTATTAGGAAAATAGTAATATTTAAGTTAATCTACTCACTATTGTGAGTGAACATATGTATGCTTTGTATGCATTGTATTTTATGATGGATGCTCACTATACTGACTGTCGCTTGGATACATTGTTCTTGTTTTTTTCGCACTGGTCAGTTGATTTCGGTTATGCTTTGCTTATAACCCATTTTTCCCTTAGATACCTCACCTTCATCAATGTCCCATAATGTTTATTGCACTTTTTTATTTAAAAAAAAAAAATTGGCTAAAACCCATCCTTGATTATTTTTTAAAAAGTCCTTGAATTCAAAATCACCAAACAAGTAGACACCCTGATTTCACTTTTCCAAGTCCTAACTTCATTTGCACTTTTGAAGTGTCTTTTTAAAAATATCTCTCTCAATGAAAATATAGACCATACTTTTCCTCAACCAGACACTTTCTCACCTTAAGTACTGTGTTACTTGTCATTCACTTTAGACTAGTCTTCTCCACTATCTTCGCTCAGATTTCCTACTTGAGCTTCTTCAGGTTAGTCCAATTTAGCATTGTTGTTAATCAAATGGGTGTCCAAGTTGTAAGGCTAAACATGAGTTCCTAGATCAGATAAGTGACTGTTGCCTGCTTGCTAGGTCTGTGGCAACCGAGGTTGGCTCCTAAATAGGTCATTTAAATTCCTTCATTATTCCTGTCATAAAATTTTTATATTGTTTGAAAATTCTTCATTCTTCCTTGATGGTATTCTTTTTTTCAACTAGAAAACTCTAATGTATCCAAGGAATAAATAGTAAAAATACTTTTATAGGACTTTAATTTCCTGACATTAAAAAACTAAAATTTCCCATAAATTTATTCCTTCCCTATTTTGGGAAATTCTCAAAATAAGAGCTAAGAATAAGGACTTTTTGCTTAGTAATTTTGTTCCAACAAACATTGTATTTTGGTCAGTACATCCAAAAACCTATTTTCTTCCTTTTTAAAGTACATAAATGAACTGTCTTGTAATATTGAATGCATGGAAGAAAAAAAAGATAAACTCCTATTTCTTGATATTCTCTTTTCACACAGATCATTAACTTCACTACTTCAAGGACTATTTACTCAAGAATAGCTCTCAGTTCGATAGTATAGATCTCAAATTTGAGATAGATTTACATTCTAGCTCTCCCAATTGTTACTGTCCCCCATGATATTATTATTGCCTCCATTTCCCTAATATCAGCCCGCTTAATTGTGATTTACTGATCAAATTCAATTCCCTACTAAAATTATACTTTACACATACTGCATTTAAATTAGTATTTATAAATAAATGATTTCATTTAGGAAATTATTTTTCATTGTAAGAAAAGTCTACTCCTTCCTTAACACATTGACTGCGAAGGCTTCCAAAGAGCTAAGAGTAAGTTATACAGGTATTATATGTTATGAACAGTGTCCTAATGTGTTAATGCTCAGAGAGTGATATAAAAAAACTGGTATGGCTAAATTATTTGAGACTACCAGTGTACCATATATGGCCCAACTTGTTGTCAACAGGTTAAGACCTCTAAGTTGCTCAGTTTTGTATAAATTTATTTGCCCCAAGTACCACCAAGGGACTTGTATTGGAAGGACTCAACTCATTCAAGGTGAGATCTGATCACTTTTAGGAATGTCCATCAACTGGCTTTGTACTCACCAATAAAGAAACGTTTCCCATCAGAGATAACTCATTTTTATGCAAAACAGACATTTTGCTCCCAAACTGAAATTTTAGGTAAAAACTATATCACTATACAGATATTTATGTACCTCAATAGGTACCTATGTTAAAAAAAAATGATGTACTAGGTATTGCAGTAGTGATGCCAGCATTTTTGCTTCTAGTGAGACTGTAAAATTTAAAAAAATATATAAAAATTAGACTTATTACTGCTCATCCATCACTCATTCAGAATTCTGTTTCATTTTTTATATTCTTTCCTAAAAATTTCTCATCACTTTCCTCATTGCTTCAGATTTCAAGACTTTTGTGTGAGATTTATGAGTTGGATACTGCAGGGAACACACAGGCCATCCAAGAAATCCTGGCAAAAGTTTTAGTAGCTAGGAATCGATCGTCTGACAAGACAAAAGTCTTTTCCATCAAGTCCAACTCGGACAGTGAGGTAATCATTCATTTTTATTTATTTATTTTCTTTTTTGTCCATAAGAGGTACGGCGATGTGTTTTCCTGGTACTGATGGTATTCAGCACCCTGTCCAGCTTAGCCTCTCCTCCTTACCCCGGTAGGGAGTTGCCAGGTTAGCGTTAAAAAAACCAAAACAAACAACTCTTTCTCCCTTCTTCCACTAAAATTTACTTACTCCCTTTCTGTACCAACTCACCTCATCTTCTTCACTGCAGAGGGGTATTCTGCCTAACCCGCTACACTTAGTACCTGGAGGAATGGCATGCCCTCCCGGCCTGAGTACAAATTAGGGAAGTCCTGTCACCTGTTTGACTTGAACTCTGACGGGGAGAGTGTCAAGTTGTTGTGCTTTCCCCTCATGGCCTAAGTGCAAATTAGTGAAGCCCTGTCACTGGGTTGACATGAAAACTGATGGGGCCTGGGAAACTTATTGGTGCACCTCCCCCTCGCTCCATCTCAGTGCTACTTTATTTAATTATTATTATTTAGCATTTTATTAGTCATTATTTATTATTATTATTATTATGGCTATCCCCCTCAACCTTTTGTCTACCCACGCTTCATTCCAGCAGGACTGCGTTTACCTGGACAGGGTTAGGTCCACTATCCATAGTGCCTTGGTGGACTACATGCTATCCTGGGATCACCTAGCACCAGGTTATGTTAATATTAGGTGATCACCCACCCTACTCGTTAGTGGCCCCGCCTATCTCTACCTCTCTTTATTACATACCCACCTACCCCCTTCCAAACTTGCTCTTCTCTTCACAACGGTTCTGGTTGCTGGGCACACTTTCCTCCTCTTATGGCTCCTTTGACGAGTTGCAGTGTATACCATGAGGTCACTATCTGCTGCGAGCGCCAAAAGCCTGCTGGCTAAGGCAAGTATTAGGCAAGGGGTGCATTGGGCAGTGGACTCTGTTCCCCTTCTTCCAGTACACATATAGGATGGCTACACTGGCACCATCCTTTATGGTTAAAGCTCGAGGATAATTGCGCCCCAATCACATGCCAGGTTGTCAAAGGTGAACTCGTTGGCCGATTATGTGTAATTAATCACATTCTGGAATTTTATGATCCTATGGAGACTTTTCTCTTAACGTCCTAAGTCATTTTTTCCATTTTTTCCATTTTTTTGCTATTATGATGGCGACAAATGTAAGAGACGTTGGGTGACCGCAGGCACAAGGAGATCCGTCTCCAAATGCGGCCTCATTCTCGCTAGGTAGAGAAGGACGAGGTAAAACAAGACAAATCCTCGACCAGTGGAAGGGCTCCTCTCACCATGTCCATGTGGCAAAGGTGCTTTCCCTTTGGCATCTTTGAAGCCATCCTCGGGCAGCTCCACCTCTAAAAAAAAAGATGACCCCGTGGCGCCAGGCTCTAGATTTCTTGCCGCGGTCAATAAGTTTTGCAATTTGGATATGAGGAAAAGTGTTTTATTATTTTTCAATATAACTACCCTAGACCTCAATGCACTTGCGTCACTTGTCCCCGAGGCTTCGAATTCCTGACAACCAGAAATCTCCCCACTGCTGTTCAATCCACTCCTGGACGGCGAGCTGGACATCTTCATCGTCCCCAAACAGGCGTCCACGCAGTGCAGCCTTGAGCTGGCGGAATAAAAAGTAGTCACTAGGGGCCAGATCTGGACTGTAGGAGGGATGGTTGAGCTCCTCGAATCCGCACTCGGGCAGGGCAGCTTGTGCAACTCTGGCCTTGTGGACTTTGACGACGTGGAAATCGATCATGGGGCGTGAGGTTTCTAGGGACCCAACAGGCAGAGAGAGACCTTAGTCATGGCCAAATTGTCGTGGATGATGTTGATAACACTTCCATGTGATATTCCAAGTTCTCGCTCGATTTTCGAGGATCA
Source organism: Ceratothoa steindachneri (assembly GCA_963969495.1). Classification (NCBI taxonomy): domain Eukaryota; kingdom Metazoa; phylum Arthropoda; class Malacostraca; order Isopoda; family Cymothoidae; genus Ceratothoa; species Ceratothoa steindachneri. Next base: position 163,005,582 of record OZ018324.1, on the reverse strand, counting down.
TCCTCTCCACACGGGCCACATTGTCCTCGTTGGTCACGTCTGACGGGCGTCCTGGAAGGGGGTCATCTTCAAGGGACTCACGACCATGGCGGAACTCCCTATTCCAGCGAGCAATGGTTGCATAGGAAGGGGCGGTGTCGGTGTACACTGCAACCATGCGTTCATGGATCTCTTTTGCATTCTTGCCTTCCTTGGTCAAAAATTTGATCACTGCGCGGTGCTCAACCTTCTCCATTGTTGAAAAATTTGTGACTGACGATCTGCGATCAGCTACTGCTTCTTAAATAGACGAGGCAGGAGCGTGCGGCTGCAGGTCCTGACTTGTCATAACTTGTCGTAACACCCCCACAAACAGCCATCCCCCTTTCTCTGCTTTGCCCTACCGATTCGCAAAACTTATTGACCGCCCCTCGTACATATAGGAAGAAAAAATACCAAGAGGAACCCGAAGAAAATACACAAAAATATTCAACCCTATTCTAGCTTCTTAATTTGCAATCTTATTCTAATCCTTTTTCTATTACGAAATCTTTGTGTGGCCGCACTCAATAAGGTTGAGCACTGCTGTGTTAGTAGCGATGTGTGCAATTTATTCTCTCCATTATAGCCCTGGTCTTTCTTGTCTCTTGGAGGGGGCTCCACTCTCTTAATGAAATTGCCATCCTTGGCAATTCACTCCAAACTTACGAATTCACTCTGAATTTGGAAGTTCAATGTTTTTCCAGCACTCATGGGCCCTTAAGAGCTGGAATAGAGAAGACCTTTTCAATCACTTCAGTCATGCCAGGCACCCTGAAAAGAAGGGGTTAGGCATCTCTACATTGGTCAGGGGAGGCTATCTCCTACCTAAAATATTGAAACTTCTACAGTCCCCCCTTTCTTTCACGGGCCCCTCCACCTCTCTTCTACGGAAGAACCTGAACTCGGTGTCAAACACTGAATCTGAATCCGCCCCTGTGCAAGCTTTCCTCCACATGGCTCGTCCCCCCGAGGAATCACTTGGAGAAGAGGGACCTCCTCCCCCGGCTGATGCCCGTTTGACAGCCAAGACCTTATCTATTTCAGAGAAGGATCCTGCTGAGGCTGATCCGTCCAGTCTAGGGGCTCCTTCCGACGGTGGAGAGAAGCGGGTTCATTCCCCACTCGCCCCTCCCAAAAAGAGAATGGACAGGAAAAAGAAGACAAAAAGGAATTAGGGTTCCTCTCCTTCCGCGTGGGCCACAGGAACGGACGGGTCCGCTACCGTTTATGTAAGCTTCCTTCGCCCCGAGACGACCTCGAGTGGGGGTAGGGCAGACCAAGACCAAAGTTGCAATTGTACTGAGCTTAGCCTCGATTACGCCAGTGCCTCTCATTGAGAGACTACCTGGCCTTTCAAGGCCGCTGGCTTCAAATGCTTTCTGGTTATTCGCTCCAATGATGGCAGCATGTTGGCCAATGGTCACATGATCCCCCAGAGGAGAGCATTAGCTATCTTGATTGTTAGCGAGCCGAAGGTGGCACGTTTCTCGGACGGTAGTCTTCTTGCAAATGCGTCTGATCTCTCCGAGTCGGCTATGATTAGTGCCGTTCATAGACTTTATGACTCGCGGGTGAGTGTAACGCCGCACTCTTCCATCAACTTCGTGAAAGGAGTGGTTTATGCGAAAGTCGAACATGTGATGAGAAATCAGGGAGTGACCTCGAGACCTACCCCTAGACTCTTCGTCACGTTCGACTGTGACAGGCTTCCTAAGTCCGTGCGTGCCGGTTGGTATCGCTACCGCGTGAAGGCATTCGTGCCACTGCCACAGAGGTTCTAGTACTGTCACCGCTTCTGCTATATGAATCGCTCCCGTAGACTTGCGAAGTCTGTGTAAGTTGCTCCAAGGGATTTCATAAGTCCCTATCATGTGTAGCAAAGTGTGTCAATTGCGGAGAGCAGCACCCCGCTTCTTCGAAGCAATGTGGTGCGTATGTGCTGGAAACGGAAATGTCACTTCTGGCGCCCGCTGGGACGTCTTATGCTTCGATTTAAATAAAAGGCACCCTCTGCTCGTGGCCCTTCCAGCCCTACGAGCACGGTCGTTTCCGCGACCATTCGGAACCTTTCTGCGGGTTCTACTCACTCCGGGCGCTCCCCTGGTAGCACTGGCGGCACAAAGGGTTCACACGCAGCCTCAGCTAAAACCAGGGCTTACCCCCTCCCCCTTTATAGCCTGACCGTTTAGTCACAGGAGGCAACACCCCCAAAGGTGGCCGTGAGGCCGTCTTCCGGGGTTCATAAAGCTGCCTCTGGAAAAGAGTACAGCACCGAAGGAGCTTCGGCTCATACGCCCCCACCCAAGGCGACAGCGCCTTCCTCGAATATGTGGGCCAACAGCTTCCTGATTTCTGCCTCCGGAAGCGTACGGCCATTCCCGTGAGGGTCTTTCCTTTGCTTTAAATACTACTCAGGCATTTAAACTGTAGACTCCCCCTTTCGGGACACCATTCGATCAATCGCAGGGGTAAGGTCCTTGCTGACCTGATAGACGAGCTGGAGATAACTATCCTAAATGTGGATTAGTTTACGCATCACTGCCCACGAATTGCTTCTTTTTCCTGTCTCGATCTATCTTTGTGGTGTAGTGATCTATGGAGAGCAGGTTCGAGCAGTGGTCCTGTATCCATTTTTTGCATTTGTTACATTTTACGGAGTCCTTAAAAAAAAATTTCAACTTTTACCAGTTTTCAACAAAGTGAGGGAGGGGCGCTTCAAAAATGCTACTAAAGCTACCCGCGCGTACTTACCCCATTTATGCCATTTTACCCTAAAAAAAAGAAAAAAAATTAAATTACCACTCCCATCCTTTATGAGAAGACTGCATATTCTTATATGTACCCCTTAAAATTTATTTTCAAGAACCTTGTTATTGTTGTCATTGCAACCACTGTTTTTTTTCCTCTATAACTTTGGTTCTATCTATTCACACATTTTTTTTTCTCTTCTAGGAGATGGATACGTGTCAAGTGTCTGACCAAATGTCTTCCTTGCATCTATCAACCACAACTCCACCCCTCTCCCCGACTATACCTCAAATTTCCCAGCAGCAAGATCAGTCCATGGCCCGCGATAACGATGGATGGACCGTAATACAGAAAAGCAAAAGAAAGCCAAGATAACGATAGCGATCTTTTATTTCGTCCTTGAGATTTATCGGACGTGTCTGAGTCCACGAAATAAATAGGTTTTACTGGGCTCAGAGTTATTCCTGCTGGGGGCATAGAAACTAATCCAGGTCCTCCAAACACTATTACACGATAAACCACTGACACATAATACGAGGGTCCCCTCATCTTGTGATCACTTTGTTGGTCTGGCTGCAGATAGGCTCCTACTTTTTGAATTAGGGGCGAGGGATTAGCAGTGCTGCCTGTGACCAAGTGGACTTTTATCATGCCCTTCCTGCAAGGGGGGAGGATAGTTCAACAGGGGTAAAGTCACTGCCACAACCTAAACCAAGAACAGTGGCGTGCCCTCCCGGCCCAGTGCCCGTGGTATTAAATAAATTACCTCGGCCTTATTTCTTGCACGCATTTCCCTCTCGCTCCCTCTTCTTTCGCCACTTGCCTTATGAACGCCATCTCACCTGGTTTATTTCCCCGCAAGGGGATGCCGAGGGTAGAATATTGCACCTTGATGAGAGTCACGCCCTCCCGTCCTCAGTGCTCACGGTAGCCTCAAATTTGATTGAGACTACCCGTGTTTTAATCTTCCCAGACTCCTTCCTCAGCCACAGTGTTTCGAGACTAAAGGACCCGTAAGGGGCGCGGCGATTTGCCATCCTGGCCGCCATGCTCATGGGACTCGGCACCCCGTCTGACCCCAGCTTAGCCTCTTCTCCTTCCTTCAAAACACTTTTGTTTCCTCGCTTTTCATACAACCTCTCCCACAACTTTCTCTGGTCGGCCTCTAATTTCACAGGGTAGATGATGACCTCCTTCTCGGCCAACCGTCCCGGATCGGGGCTGAGGTGGGAGGGGTCAACATTCTCTAACCCCTGAGCTCCGGTTCGGGATGGTGTGTTTTTAACAACCTGCTTACTCCTCTCCTACGACTGGAGGTGCTTTTGGGCACCTCCCTATTTCCAGCGGCAGTCCCTCCTTTTCTTTCTAAAGGGACTACCAAGAAAGCCAGCAGGCAGCCCATTGCCGACCGCCCCTCATTGAAGCAGCTCGGTAGGGCAAACCCCCTTAGGGGGGAGAGTGAAGCCAGGCCCCTTCGGTCGCTTCCCTCAAAAGATCTGCTGGCAAGAATACTCAACCTTGCCGGGGTCAAGGCCTGTGCCTCCCCACACATGACTGGTGACGCTGCCAACGGGATCTGCGATGTCCTGGGAGGGGATGGCCAACTGGAGGCCCCTCCTGTGATATACATGGTCCTAGAGGAAACCCAGCCTCAGACGGTAGGGCCTTCCATGGGGGAGAATCCGGGCTCGGCGCCAAGAACCGAACCCGAATCCGCCCTTATGCAAGGTCCTCCTCAAACGGCTGGGGTCTCCCGAGACAGTACAAGGAGGGGAGGGATCTCCTCCAACCGGTGCCCCTGCGACCACCAGGACCTTCTCCATTTCAGAGAAGGGCCTGGCTGAGGCCGGTCCATCTGGCCTGGGGGCTCCTGCCGGCGGAGGTGAGAAGCGGGTTCATTCCCCGCCCTCTCATAAAAAGAAGAGGAAAAAGACTCTCGGCTCCTCTCCATCCGCGAGAGCTGCGGGGACGGATGGGTCTGCTGCCACTTTGGCAAACAACCAAGCCAAGATCGGCACATCCGGCCCCCGTATGCGGAGCCCCTGACTATGACTAAGACCAAAAGTGCAAAGGGCGGAGCCTCGATAACATCGGGGCCCTTCATTCAGAGGCTACCTGGCGTTTTCGAGCCCGCTGGCTTCAAACGCTTCCTCGTTATTCGCTCCACTGATGGCACCATGTTGGCCAAGGGCAACATGATCCATCAGAGGAGAGCATTAGGTAGCGCAATTGGTAGAGAGCTGAAGGTGACCCGTTTCTATGACAGGAGCCTTCTTGCGAATCACGCCGAGGCGGCCAAGATAAGTTCTCTTCGGACACTTCATGGCACCCCGGTGAGTGTGACGCGGCACTCTACCATGAATTTTGTGAAAGGAGTAGTTTATGCGAGGGAACTTGTTGACTACTCCATAGAGGACATCACCTTACAGCTAGCCGACCATGGGGCGGTCCAGGTGGAACGTGTGATGAGAAAACAGGGAGGGCCTCGAGACCCACCCCTACACTCTTCGTCACGTTCGACTGTGACAAGCCCCCTGAGTCGGTGCGTGCTGGTTGGTAACGCTACCGTGTGAAGGCATTCGTGCCACTACCGCGGCGGTGCTATTACTGTCACCGCTTCGGCCATACGAATCGTTCTTGTAGACGTGCAAAGTCGGGGTCACTCGAAGTCTGTGTAAATTGCTCCAAGGCCGCACACGATAAGTCTAAATCGTGTGTGGCCAAGTGTGTCAATTGCGAAGAGCCGCACCCCACTTCTTTGAAGCAATGTGGTGCATATCCTTGAGAAAGAAATCCTGGCCGTTCAGGCCCAGGATCGACTCTCATTCCGCGAGGCTAAGGACTTGGTCGTGGCGTGCCTGGCTCTGCCTGGGGCGTCTTATGCCTCAATAGTTAGAAAGGCACCCTGTGCTCCTGGCCCATCCAGGCAAACGAACACGGTTGTTTCCACGCCCATTTGGAGGCCTTCTGCGGGCTCTACTCAACCTGGGCGCTTCCCTGGTAAAGCTGGCGGCAAAAAGGGTTCATACCCAGCCCCGGATAAAACCAGGGCTCCCTCCTCTTCCCCCAGCGTGACCGTTTCCTGTAAGGCGAAACGGCCACGCGCCTCCACCGAGTCGTTAGACTCGACAGGAGGCAACACCCCTGAAGTTGGTCACCAGGCCATCTTCCGGGCTTCCTAAAGCTGTCCCCCGAGTGGAGCTTTGGTTCCTTCGCCCACGCCTAGTGGTGAGCTAAGTGGCTCGGAGACGGTGGTTCCTTGAAAAGGGGGATCCCCCCCCCCGCCTCCGAAGCCGCAACGCCCGCCTAAGGTTTCGAGGCGGAGGGAGGAAAAGACTCGCATGGCGAGCCCAACCTCCCCCAATAAGTCTTCGAAGGCGACAGCGCTTTGTCCGGCCGACAGCACCCGGGGTTCTGCCTCCGGGAAGCGTACGGACATTCCCGTGAGGGTCTTCTGGTCGAAGAGGGCACCCGCGTCTCATCCGAGCTAGTCCTGGAGGGCATATAACTTCAATGGAATTGCAGTCGACTCCGGGCCAACTGGGAGGAGCTGCGGAGTCTTGTCTCGTTCCCCGTTACCTATTTTTCTGCAGGAGACCATGCTAGGCGCGCGCCCTCCTGGGGTATAAGGGTCTTGCGACCCCACCACCGCGGGATGGCCGGGCTGGGGGATGCTCGCGGTTTACACCCGGCATGATGTCTCCGTTCTTTATTTTACTTTAGGCATCCTCTCTGGGAAGATTACTCAATAAATCCAAGGGAAAAAGCCAATCTGATCAAAGAGCTGGAGATAGGTGTCCTGAATGTGGATGAGTTTACGCATCACTGCCCGAGAACTGCTTCATTTTCTTGACTTGACCCATCTTTGTGCTCTTTGGATGCACAGCCTAATTTTGATTGGTGGGTGGTCGATGACCTCCATGGTAGTGATCACTTTCCCATTCAAATATTATCAGGGCAACTGCCCCGTAAGAGCCCACCTCGGTGGTGCTTGGCTCGGGCGCGCTGGCTTGCATGATGCCATTGAGTTCTCCGGCATCCTCATCGCCTCGGGCCTGACGCCTATTCCTAGAACGTCTGGCCGTTTTGCACTCCGACCACTCCCATGGTGGTCGGCCGAGTGTGAGACGGCCCTCAAACAGAAGCGTTATGCCTACATGCGCTATAAGCGCCGCCAGAACGATTTCACTGTCGGTGAATTTCGTCGGGCTAGGGCTAGGTGCCGGTATATTTCGAAGCACGCCCGCCGCTCTTCTTGGCGGGCATACGTGTCTTCACTTAACGGGAACACCCCTCTAGCAGATGTGTGGGAGCGAATCAAAAGGATTACGGGCAAGTTCTCGCAGGACCTCCCTCCCGTTCTCCAGGAGAATGGGACCGCAATCTCGGACCCCGCGTCCGTGGCGGAATCCTTCGCAACCGCATTCTCTAGCCGAGAAGCTGCTCCGCCAGCATTTAATGCACGTCGTGATGTCGCGGAAGGCCGCCGGCTGGACTTTACCTCGAGAGGCAGAGAACCCTTCAACGACAGGTTTACTGTGAGTGAGTTGCGCTACGCTCTCGCTTCGTGCGCGGACACCGACGATGTTCCGTACGCCATGCTTCGACACCTGGGTGAGCGAGGCATGGCCTTTCTGTTAGATTTGTTTAACAGGATCTAGGTGGAGAGTCTCCTCCCAGATTCCTGAAGAATCGCTACTGTACTTGCCTTTCGCAAACCGGGGAGAGATCACTCTACTCCGCCCAATCTCTCTAACCTCTTGCGTGTGCAAGTTGATGGAGATATTGGTGAATGTTAGATTAGCCTTTTCCTGGACAGCGGAGGCCATCTGTTTTCTTGCACAGTGCGGCTTCCGCAAGTTCCACTCCATGTCGGATGCTCTGCTCCGACTGGAAAATGCCGTCTGCGAGGCCTTCCGTCGTAGACAGCACTACGCCACGGTGTTTTTCGATCTGGAGAAGGCCTATGATACCGCATGGCGATACGGTATCATTGAGACTCTCCACACAATGGGGGCGAGGGGACGCCTCCCAATGTTTATATCTGAATTTTTGCGAGATCGTTGATTCCGCGTACGGTTAGGGGGAGCCCTCTCCGGCCCAAAGGAGCAGGAAGAGGGTGTACTCAGTGTGACACTCTTTGCCCTGAGCATCAACGGCATCACCTGGGTGCTGCCGGAAGATGCTCTCGCTACGCTCTACGTGGACGACCTTTCGATCTCTTTTGGCGCGGCCCAGATGCCAACTCTGGAGCATCGACTCCAACAGGCATTGAACCGCGTCTCTCGCTCTTCCGAAGCGCACAGGTTTCGGTTATCTTTGGCCAAGACTAAGGTGGTGCACTTCTGCCGCCACTCACGGCTCCACCCCGACCCAGATTTGTTTCTTAATAGGGTACGCCTGGAAGTGGTTGAATCGAACCGTTTCCTTGGTCTTGTATTTGACCGCCTCCTCACCTGGGAGGCTCATATTCGCAGCCTTAGGGTATGTTGTACCCGCGCCATGGATATTCTCCGTTATGTGACGTTCAGCGCTTGGGGTGCTGATAGGGCTACTGCCTTACTTTTTTACCGATCCTTTGTTCGTTAGAAGCTCGACTACGGATGCGAGTTTTATGCATCCGCAGCCGAGCGTTTATTGCGGAAGGTGGATTCGATCCACCACACCGGCCTTCGCTTTGCGACCGGTGCCTTCCGCACTTTCTTCATTGAGAGCCTGTTGGTCGATGCCAGGGAGATCCCACTCACTCTGCGCCGCGTGAAGTGCATCACTCGCCTCTACACGCGAGCCTGGCGCCTCCCTCAGTCGCCAACAGCTTTCACTGCATCCGCAGCTGATCTCGATGGTGCCTATGCCGGCGAGCGACGCCAGTCATACCCTAAGCCTTTGGGTTTAGGGCCAGGAAACTCCTTCGAGAGCTAGGTATAGTTCTCGGGCCAGTGGCGCATCTGGTTATGCCCAGGACGCCACCCTGGAGGGTACCACATTTGGCTATTTGTCGCCACGCCTCTGCCCATAAAACTTGTACAGCGCCGGGAGTATTGCGTTCGACCTTTTTAGAGCACACCTCGTGTCACGCTGGAACCGTGCCAGTGTATACGGATGGCTGCAATTCCGAAGAGAGCGTTGGCTTCCACGTCGTATCCACTCTTGTTTGAAGTCAGCGGGGCTCTGCCAGGCGCTGCGTCTGTCTTCATGGCCGAACTGGTGCCAATACACCACTCGGTACTGGAGATTACGCGACGTGCCTGGTTCGGAGACCGGATTGTGATCTATAGCGACTCACAAAGCGCTTTGAGTGCGCTCGTTGCATTGGAATCTCTGCATGCCCTGGTTCACAATATCCGTGACGCCACGGTTATGGCGAGCCGGGCAGATGTCGGAATTATCTTCTGCTGGGTTTCTGGACATGTAGGAATTGCGGGGAATGATGGCGCCAAAGAGTTCACGAGGACTCTGCGACCGGACCAGCGTTTTGCTCTTCCTCACACCGACTACATGGCAGGAATACGGGAAGCTCTTTGGACTGCTTGGCAAAAAAGATGGCAGACGGTCGAAGGGAACTCAAAGTTGCGTGCCATAGCGCCACATCTGTTCCCATGGAGCTATCCCCCAATGCCGCCACGGCTTCAGGTCGCTTTCTGTCGTCTCCGATTCGGACATACTCGTGTAACTCATCGCTATTTGATGAAGCGCTCGCTTGCACCATATTGGGACGACTGCGTCCCCCCCCCCTACTGTTTAGCACATTCTTGTTGAATGTCCCAGTCTGGGTGATCTTCGCGCACGTTACCTGTCCCGGTACCTGGATGGGCGGGGTCGCTACCGCCTGTCCCTTGTACTCGGGACGAGTGCGTGCACATTTACTGGTGGACTTGTTGACTTTTGGGGGGAAGCCGGCCCTCTCCCTATTATTTAAGCAGGGTTTTTTTCTTTTGTTTTTCCCCCCTTTTAGATCGCACGCTCCTGCGCCGGGAGGACCTTTCCCCGACGCAGGAGCTTGCTTACTGTTTGCTTCCTCTTCCTTTTTTTGTGGGGGAAGGGGTTGTCTTTTTTAATTTTATTTTAAAGTAACCTAGTACTAGTCCAGTTTTTAATACAGCGATTAATGCCCAAGTAGGCAGTTGCCAGATGAGCTATTAAAAAAAAAAAAATCGAGACTCAAGGTGGAGGGGCTCCTGCCTTCTAGCGTCGAAAGAAGGCCACTCTCGCTTTAGGTATGGTGACGAAGTGGTCTTTAACTACGTTTGTCTTTTTTCCTTTAGTTTATTTATCTTGCTTATTTAGTATTTATTATTCATAATTTATATTCTCTTATTTTCCCCATCTATCTGTTTTTTCTGTCATTTTCTCGGTTTTCGCCATCCCAGTTTTTTTCTGCCTGTCGCTTTCTTGTTTAACCCCTCTCTTCTCCCTTCTATCGAACTGACCTTGATGATGACCCTGTTTGTATTTGGATTTGTTACCGTTTTGGCCAGTTGCACCAGTGCCGTGGCGGGATTTCGAGGTAGAGTATGAACCGAATCTAGGTGCATTGCCTAAATCTCTCTCCTAATCCCCTCACCCAGATTTCCTTCTTTAGGGTAATCTCCTCTGCTAAGAAGAGTTCTCGTGATAAGCGCTAAGTTTGTGCAGTCCTCTTTTCCCCACTCGGGGGACCCTTATGCCAACGAAGTGGACCCAGAGTTAGATTATTCTCGTTTTTTTGTATTAAAGTCTGATATCGATACTCAATTTTCTACTGACGTTTTTGATTTAAATGATGCTTTCGAATCTCTGGGTGAGCCACGTCGTATGTGGTTTCGCGTTGATGGAGATTGGTGGAGGGGTCTTCCCGCACCCACCACGATGCTGGACGAGATTTATTTTCTTCCCCACATATTCCAGTGCGTAATGTCTCATTTGTCAGGGTGTACTAAGGTCAAATGAGTTGCAGGATTACGACTACAGAGTAAGCCGGCAGTGCAACGTTTACTTTATCAATACGGCACATTAATTCTGACATTTGAACGCCAGGAAATTCTGAATTTGCCGAGAATAGGTATATCCGGATCCCAGTTAGCCGTTTTTTTCGACTACCGAGACGCTGTTTCAACTGCCAGCAGTTCGGGCATGTGGGCCGTATGTGTTGACATGCATGTACATATGTCAATTGTACCTCTGATCACCATGTCCTTTAGTGTAGTAGATATTTGCGCTAGCGCTGTGCCAATTGTTTTTTTTTTTTTTGCACAGTGGCACAGCCAAAACGTCTTTGTTTCATATGTGCTTGACATTAGGGAGGCGCACCGTCGAGTTAGGGAATAACTCCGTCTGGGCGACTCTACTCTGATGTTCTCTGTTACACAGGGAGGAATCTGTCTCAAAACCGGATGTCCCCCCCCCCCTTCGCGGCATGTTGGCGATCGGGGCGAGACAGCCGACACTGACTTATTTACCAGAGACTTCTGCTCACTCATGTGCACTCGCGATGTATGACACCATAGCTCCCAGCAAGAGAGGAAGGATTCGAAGGATTAGTCTTCCTAATCATTGTTGGTTGTGAGGAAGCGTGCGGTACATGATAAAGAACACGGACAATGACTCCGGTAGTTGCGGTAAATAACTCGAATGATGCTTCATCCGGAAGGAACTGTTGTGGATATCCGCCCCCTTCCATGATGAGGGCCCTGTTGTTCATCACACTGTGGCAGAAGTATATGTGATGTCTGCTGATCTGCCTCCGACCCTGAAACCCACTTCGCAGCCAGATGACCCACCTCTTGAAAGCTCACAGGGTGGTTTGCTTTTGCGCCTGTGTCCGCCTCTAGTTCGACTGCTGAGCTTGACTACTTTGTACATCTAATAAAAAAGAATACAACTGGTGTTCATACCGATCTTCCGTTGCAGCAATGTGCTGCAAATGAGATACTAAATTTACTATTTCCGCCTAGTTTTGAGCTCCTTTCAGTTACACGAACGACCGTTCAAACTCCCTCTTCAACCTATGTTTCTTCTGTTTCTTCTGCTGGTACTTTATCTCATACCAGCTGTTCGTGTGGCGGACGGCCATCTTCGCCTTCACCTTGCCGTATTGGATGGTTTAAAATGGCCTTCCCAGCTTCCACCGGAGTCAACACAATGACCAGCTGAGCTGTTTTATTTTTATTCAAACTTTTTACTGTTTGATTGATCCCTGTACCTCTCAGCAGATCTGGTTGTGACCAGATCAGACTTGGGTCTTTGAGAGCAGCTTCCCTCTCCGTTTTTATTGTTAGGCGACTTTAATGCCCACCATCCATTTTAGTGTGACGTTTTTAATGGCAAAGATCGTACAGTTGAATCGCCCTAAATGTCAAATCCCTTATGTATTCGTAACTCCTGCATTTTACTTCTTATGTACAATCGGATACTTTTGATCGTCTCAATTTGTCCTTGTGTTCTTCAATGGTCTGTCTAGGACGACTTAGATGGAAGTGATCATTTTCCCATTGTTCCAGCACCTGTTCTTCCTGTCCCTCGCCTCTCTCCACCCCCTCAATGGAACTTACGGAAAGCTGATTGGGATAATTTTCGAGAAGCATCGTACATCGACCCCTCTGGAAGTTTTTAACGACTATGCCTCGGCGGTGGGCTTCTTAACTCCCCTGACCTGTGATTTAATTTGGGTTACAACTCCAAAATGGTCTCCTGGAATCCGGAGATCATCTGTGGTATTGTGGAACCGCACTTGCACAACCGCGGTTCAGACTTACAAATCTGCCCACTCCTGGTACCATGGAAACCCCACGCCACGTAACCCAATTGAGGGGAATATTAGGTTGGAAACAAAGTTCTCGCGCTACTTTTATTCACAATGATTTACAACGAAACAATGCAGCAATAGAAACATATCAATGAACAATGTTATTTTCAAGCACCTGTTTCCAACGATGGGATAGATCATGGATGTCTTTGTTGTGAAATTCAACTGGTTTGCTATTAAAGAAATCTCCAACTGCATTTTTCAGTTCATCATCATTTACGAACGTTTTGCCATTCAAGAAGTTCTGCAGTGCCCGGAATGGATGGTAGTCTGTTAGCGCCAGGTCTGCCGACTGCGGTGGGTGAGGGATAACTTCCCACCCCACCCCAGCTCCAGGAGTTTTTCACGGCTATGATTTGAAACGTGCGGTCGGGCGTTATCATGAAGAAACATGGCAGTAGTCAATTCTGGTCGTTTTCTGAGCACTTGCATCTTCCACATGTTGCATTTGTTAATTGTAAAGGTTGTTCCATAAGGAGCGCCGAATTTGAATTGAGCAACACTTTTGTGTTTTGGAGTTTGAAGGCATGCTTTTATTATGTTTGCGTCATGGAGCAGTTTACAACTGACCAGCGCGTTCTCATCGTGAAGACATTTGACCAAAACGGAGAAAGTGCGAGACAAACAGTTTGAACACTTCGTACCATTTGGGGGAGAAATGAAGCACTCAACGCGTCTACGGTTTGCAGACTAATGACTAAGTTTAAAATAACTGGTTCAGTTGCAACGGTCAAATCGCCTGTGCGGAATCGTTCTTGTCGGACAGAGCAATAAATTACCCTTGTGCGAGAAATTGTCACTCTGAGTCCGGGAAAATCGATTCGCCAACGTTCGCAGCAGTTGGACATCTCAACGACTTCATTACATCGAATTATGTATAAAGATCTCGGTATGCATGCGTAAAAAATTCAACTTACGCAGCATCTTCAGCCACCTGACCACGAGAGGCAGAAGCAATTTGCTGACTGGGCTGTGGAGAGACTTGCAGCCGACGGAAATTTTGCAAAGAAAATCAGCTTCAGTGACGAGGCCCATTTCCACTTGAGTAGATTTCACAATAAACACAACTGCCGGATTTGAGGGAATGAATATCCTCGAAGAATGCAAGAGCATGAAATGCACCCACTGAAAGAACTGTTTGGTGTGTTTTTTGTGCAGGTAGATTATTTGGATCATTCTTCTTCGAAGATGATGAGGGGAATACAATTACCATTAATGGAGAACGTTACCGAGACATGACATCTACTCAGTTATAGCCGAACTTGGAAGATACGGAGATTGACAACCTCTGGTTTCAGCAGGATGGAGCGACCTGCCACACCACGCCAAACGCTTGCATTACTCCACGAAAGTTTTCCGCAACGAGTGATATCCTTACATGGTCACCAGGAATGGCCACCTAGGTACTGTGATCTTACCCCTTGTGTTTTCTTCTTATAGGGGTATGTGAAATCATAGGTATGCGCCAACAAACCACACACAATTCCTGAACTCAAGGCTGAAATCAGGTGTGTGATTGGAGGCATAGAGCCACACATCTGTGAGAGAGTTATCGGAAATTTAGAGGAGCGCATAAATGTATGCCGATCAAGTACAGGTGGACATATGGCCGACATTGTGTTCCATACCTAAACGGGAGACATAACTCATTAGAAATATGCAGAATATAACCAGGTTTATAAAAATTCGTTCTAATTATTCACCTTTCAAATTTGTCCCCCTTTATGGAAGACCCCATATTTTTGAGCGTCGATAGACTGATTGCGTTCCAACATCTCCCAGTAAATCACTCCCTTCACATCCCATCAGTCACAAATCCTAAGATTTTTTTTTATATCGGTCGACCTTTGCCTGAAGTTGTGCAAGTGCACCTTTTTATGTCCAATTTCTTTTGCGTTCCATGTTCGAGTGTAGACACCATTTCTCATATGCAGTAACCATTTTGTTCAGGCAATCAAAACGGTCAAAGTCGGTCAGTTTACGTGGAATCCATACGTCCACTTTGCTGACTTACCCATTTCCTCTAAATGATGCATAATGGTTGTATGGCTGACGCTGAACTTTTCAGCCAGTTTGCCTGATGTTAGATGTGGATAAGATTTGACACAGGCGCACAAACGGTCATTGTCAATAAGTGAGGGTCGACCACCTCTTAGCTGATCTTGTAGATCGAATTGGTCCCGCTGAAACTTCATACTCCAATCGTAGGCTGTGCGACGACTTATTGTGTCTTCTCCAAATGCTTGGTTGATACGACGTTGCGATTGGACAGCGTTTAGGCCGGGCAGTAAATGAGTACGTTGTTGTTTACGAGAGAGTAGTTTGATGGGTAATTTTTACAACTTTAGATCTCATATTAATTACTGTTTAGTGGGCTAGGCTTTACTATGCTTCGCTTGAAAGTACATAGTAACCTATCTATGTAGGCTCTAGGTCACTGTACACTTTCAAGCGAGGCCTAGGAAAGACTAGGCCACTAAATTTATATATATATATATATATATATATATATATATATATATATATATATATATATATATATATATATATATATATATATATATATATATATATATATATATATATATTCAAAGATATCACATTAGCGTGATATATATCAGTGAGAAGATAATAGTAAACCACAATATTTGCATCAAGATTTATCTATAACCACATAACTAGTTACAGCAAAGTTATAATTGCCATTTTCAAATAAGTAATGGAAAAAGCCAAAAAAGGAGCCCAGTATATATAAGGTGAACAAAATACTAAAAAAAATGAAAACGCAGGAAACAAGCTGGAAAAACATAAGTATTTGGGTGGACTCAAACACTTATGTTTTTCCAGCTTGTTTCCTGCGTTTTCATTTTTTTTAGTATTTTGTTCGCCTTATATATACTGGGTGCCTTGTTTGTTGTTTTTTCCATTACTTATTTGAAAATGGCAATTATAATTTGCCGTAAGTAGTTCTCTGGTTATAAATACACCAGGCAATAGCTTCGCCACTCCCACCTTGGTGGGGAGCTTGCGCTTCGTTACTAAGATTAAAATCTAAAAGAAAAGCAGCCATGGTTAAATTTTTATAAATTTTCTGAACTTCGCCAATTATTATCATTTTTAAAAGGAACTCTAAACTAAATTTCCCCCCTTTCAAAAGATCACGTTGCTAAAATATAGTTATAGAAGATGTATCAAAATAAATTTTCTGAACTTCACGATTTGTATTCTTTGGATTTTAAAAAAATTACCAAATTTCGATACTTATATGTATTTATTTCTGAACTTCAACATTTTTTTTATATTATAAAAGAATTACTAGAAATTACTTTGATAAATAAAACATAGGTCATAACCAAACTAAGATGAAATTTTTATTTTAAATACTCAAAAAATCCCCTTAAATTATACTGATCTTGATTCAAATATTGTGGTTTACTATTATCTTCTCATATATATATATATATATATATATATATATATATATATATATATATATATATATATATATTTATTTATTTCCTGGAGGGAATGGTCATCACCCCAAAGGCAGAGCTGGAACTAAGTTCTATTAATATGACAGGATTCGCTTGTAAAAAGCTTTGTGATTCAATTTCTTTTGGCTAGCGGGTATGTTTACTCAAGTGTTTCGTAGACTTCCGTCTTCCGATAAGTCTATCTGAGACGCGAAATGTTTGTTCACGCGTTGTCTTATTGACACAAGTCATTTTGACCTTTCGCACGTTCGTACATTGTTTGTCCTACACTCACTTCCAACGGTCGCTTTGCTTCTATATATATATATATATATATATATATATATATATATATATATATATATATATATATATATATATATATATATATACACATTAACAAATATATTACATTCCTTAATTTTGTATTCAAATTCATAGATGATAATATGTCTATACATTCTCAATTCATTATTTCAATTTTAGTCATTTACTTTATATGAGCGGAGTATGCTGGGATTTAATAATGCCCCCCCCCCCCGTCCATTTTGTTGATGTTTTCGCTGGGCCTATTTAATCCTGGAATTTGTTGCCACTAGCCTACTTATTACATAATCCCATCACTACAAACGCTTGAAGGAAATCTCGCCTTCTCCTTTACAATAAATTAGTCAAATTGCGTGCTGATCTTTCACAGGGGCTTACTATGATTTTACCCACTGACTCCATACCCGTACGTAATTAATTTTATTAGATGTCTATATTTTAATCGTTATAACAGGTCATACCTCTCCACTTGGCGATTTTCGGTGGTGTTGCCATTTCCCAAACCAGGCAATAATTTTCTGGATCCTAATAATTTTCATCGAATTGCATTAACTAACTGTCTTAATAAGTTGATGGAGAACATGGTAAACGTTCGTCTTAATTGGTTTTTGTAATTAAATGATCTGCTGTCGCCTTTTCAATGTTAGTTTCGTAAGCACCATAGCCCTGGACATGATTGTTCGTTTGGAGAACTCTATACGTCTGGTTTTTGTTAGAATACAACGCGCACTGGCGGTGCTTTTTGACATAGATAAATGTTTATGATACTACCTAGCAGCCAAGTATCTTACAACAATTGTACGACGGCTATAACGGGCCCTGTTAGCCAATTTTTGCCGTAGTTTTTGATCATCTCGTAATTTTAAGGTTCGCATTGGTAATTTCTACTTTGACACAAGGAGGTAGGAGGAAGGTTTTCCACGGGGCAGCATCTTAAGCGTTACTTGTTTTATCATTGCTATTAATGGTTTAGTCTCTTCTCTCACAGAGGGAGTATATCATTTAGTTATTTAGTGTCTGGCATTCTTCTGTGCATCTCCATGGCTTCCGTCGCAGCCTGCTACTTACAATTAGCTATTGACGCAATATTTATGCGAAATCTTTTAAAATATCGTTTATCAGTTACTAAATTAAGGCCATGCACCTGCACATGCTCAGATGTGTTTATCCCTAGACATCTCTTTATTTTTAATGACTCGAGCAGTGAATTTGTTACAGAGGTCGAATTGCTGTGTGTAACCCTCGATTCCGAATTGACATATCTAGCCTACCTGCAGCCTTAAGGTCAAGTGGTTGAAATCCCTTGATTTCTTAGTTTTATCCAATACGTCATAGGGTAGTGACGGCCATAAGCTGTAGATGTTGTACACTGCTCTTATCTAACCTCGCTTAGATTATGGGTTCCAAGTAGACTCCTCGGCTTCTCCATCGACTTTAAAGTTATTATAGCCCATTTAAAATTTAGGGATGCGGTTATCCAGCGATGTTTTTTTGCCCATCACCTGTCAATAGTTTTTATGTCGAGAGTGGTAGTCTACCCCTTTCTACCATAAACAAGGTGTGCTTGCGCTACCTCTTCGGCGTTCAGCAGACGGCAACTACCGCACTTCACAGGTCTCTATTTGTGGTCGCGTTGGCAGCGCACTATGACAAACTGCCATCCATGACCAGAATTCTAGGACTCAGAATGGGTGGCCTCATCTTCTGTCTAGATGTCCCTGCTGTATTTCCAATTTTGCCGATGTACCCACCTTTTAGGCCTCCTCTTAACATATGTACCGTATGTGGCATCTCAAAAAGGGGTCCATTGAACCTTTCCTAGTTCGTTCTCTGTTTCTGGCGCATACCTCCTCTCGTACATCCTTATACCCAATATATACCTCACTCAAGCACGCACCACTCACATCTCTTCACTTAGGGACATGTAGACCCAGACAGGAAGCGTGGTAGCCTTCCAAGGGGCTGCTCTCCTGGCAGAAGAGAGGTAGAGGGCTACAGATACTTATTTTATTTATTGCAATATATCCCAACCACCCAGTACAATCACCGGCCATATTAAACATACGTCAATGTAAAACTAAAGTAAATATAAACCAATAAAAAATTAATGTACACTAATATATATCTGTGGTGCACATGGTGCACACAATATATGTGCATGCTGTGGTGCACACAATATGTTCACACACAAACCCATGAAGTAGTAATGTGTACACTCAGCTAATGTAAATAAATTTATGTGTGTGAAACTCAAATGAAACATTGTAACAGGCTATTTTAGAACCATTCCCATTTAAATTTCTCAAAAAGACCAAAGTAACGGTGAAAAGGTAAACTGAGAATGAGACTAATTATTCTGTGGTTACAAAAGGGAATCTTAAAATGGGTTAGCTCGATCTTAAAGACACTCGGTTAGCATCAAATTAGAGCCACAATATTATATTTATATTTTTGTTAAGGAAGACGGCGGTCAATAAGTTTTGCGAATCGATAGGACAAAACAGAGGAAGGGGGATGGCTGTTTGTGGGGGGTGTAGGGACAAGCTATGACAAGTTAGGACCTGCAGCCGCACGCTCCTGCCTCGTCTATTTAAGAAGCAGTAGCTAATCGCAGATCGTCAGTCACAAATTTTTCAACAATGGAGAAGGTTGAGCACCGCGCAGTGATCAAATTTTTAACGAAGGAAGGCAAGAATGCAAAAGAGATCCATGACTGCATGGTTGCAGTGTACACCGACACCGCCCCTTCCTATGCAACCATTACTCGCTGGAATAGGGAGTTCCGCCATGGTCGTGAGTCCCTTGAAGATAATCCCTGTCGTAGAATGCCCCCTTTTTGTTCTAAGAGTGCTAAGAGTGCTAATATTGATATCTTAAAGAAGAGAGCCGTTGGAAACACCTAAGGATATAGAGAAACGCACAATAATTCCCAAAATATACTTATATTTTAACTTTAACAATTGAATACACAAAATTAAACCATTTACCACAGCAATACTCCGAATATTATCATACACAAGAATTAATTCACTTAGTTTGACCCTCTAAAATTGGTTAATTTCGCTACACACAGCAATATATAAGATTAAGGCTTACGGACTCTACTGGAGTTTAAATACCTCAGGAATGTTATTGTCTCACGACGCGTGCCGCCTGGCCAGATGTAGGTGGGCGGGATCACGAGGTCCTTTTGGCGAGGGTAGCAGCTGGGGGTCCACACAGTATTCAGGGGGGGGGGGAGGGGTTCTTCAACGACGAGAACAATTCGGTGCTTTAGGTGGCACCAAGGTAGTCGTGGTCTCTCTGACGAGAGTGAGTCGCACTTGGTTCTTAAACCAAGTTAACTTGGAGTGCGGTGTGACCACCGAGTAACGAGCTCGTGGGTGAGCTTTTCTCTTTCGTTAATTAATGCCATGATTTTGATAACATTTTTAATAGTTGAATAATTTTCATGTCTCTATCAAATTTAAATATGAATGGGAATATGATAATAGATTACCCTTTTTAGATGTCCTCATTAATAAAGATCACCATGAATTAAAACTTGACGTATATAGGAAACCAACCCACTCGAATGCCTATATACATTATTTTTCGTTTCACGATAATACTGTTAAAAAATCGGTAATTTCTAACCTTTTCCTTAGAGCATACAAAATATGTCATCCTTCCTATTTAGATGAAGAAATTGTCATTATCAGGACCATTTTTTCTAATTTGTATTACCCCGATTGGTTCATATCGTCTGCCCATTTTGCAGCTAGGAAAACATTCTATGGTAATAAGCCTTCCCGCACTAACGACTTCAACAAATGTATAACATTGCCATTTAATAATAAATTAAATAGTTTAAAGGACATATTTGGAAAAGCGGGTATTAATCTAGCCTTTAAATATAATAATTCCTTAAACCAATTGATGATGGCCAGGAAACCCAAAGAACATCATAACATAGGAATATATGCAATACCATGCAACGATTGCCATAAAGTTTATATAGGGGAAACGGGGAGAAATCTAGACAAGCGATTGTACGAACACAAAAGAGATATTAGAGTGGGCAGCGAAAGCAGTGGAATATTTGGCCATGTTAGAGACAAGAATCATACGATCGATTTCAATGGAAGTAAAATGGTATTTAAATCGGCTAACTATGTTAAGAGAAGAATCGTAGAATCGAGCTTGATATCGTCAGTTCCTAATTTAAATCTATCTGGGGGTCAATTTTCTTTTAATCCTGTAATAAGAAAGCATATAAACAAAATAGTTAAATGTCAGCCCTTCAATATGTTTAGGCCTACCCCCCCCCCCCCCGATTAGCCACAAGTAGGGGATTGGGGGGAAAAAGAGGGGATCTTGAGTTATGCTTATATGCACTTCTCTTATATTTTCTACGCAGTGTCAGTTGAAAAAGGGTGAGAGATACACCGAAACTGTTCTGAATTAAATTGTCTTGCGAGAATGTGGTTTAATGCCCTCTGGGTATTGCTATAATAAAGACCTCCTGGGAAACCTAAAAATATATATACATCAATTATAATGCAAAATTCATATGCAATTATTTTAATTAACTTTGTCAATTTAATCTTTCAATTATTTTACTTAACTTTTGTAAATTAAATCATTTTATGTACAACTTAATAATTAATTAATCCATTTATTTTACTTGACAATTTATTTAACGTACTGTTTCAAACATCATCTCTTAAAATTTCACACAAACAAACAAACAAACACACGCTTTCAGCTCGACCAAATAGCACACTCTTCTTCTTAAGTCGACTCGCAACATTCTTCGTATAAAGGTCGGTAATAATTCCTTCTACAATTAGTCATTTACCTACAAACAAATCGTACTTAGTTAATTCCACTTTCTCTCACAATTCTTTGCAAACGACCATACGAGAGTAGGTTCTTATTATATTTACTTCTCATATTGCAGCCTCTAATTCACCATATCATAGTAACCATATTATTCCACCATATTATTTCATATTTATTTCATATACTTCAATTCTCTTCGCATCTTGTTACTGTAAATCATATGTTACAATATCTTACATTGTATACCTAACCTACCTATCTCATTGTACATTCGTTGATTCTATCAATATATTTATATTTGTTTAATTGTTTTTCTTAAAACCCAGATCATTATCTCCAAATTTATTTCGTTGTCGTCTTAGGCCTAAAAACTATCAGGCGACAACTTCAATCAAACAATTTATGGTTATGGTTTTCGAAACGCTCTTTAGGCTGATTTATTAACAGAAAATAAATCATATGAATAACCATATACTATAGTTGTATTTAAGCATCTTCAAAGATAAGCTCTTGAAATCGATAATCAATCTAATTCGAATTCCTCCTCCATTTGCTACCCAAAGCCACTAAATAAATAGAACTGCAGTCTTCGTGTTTTCATCACCATTTTGCTCGAAGGCAAAATCACATCAGAATTTTTGCTCATCACCCAGCCAAAAATATTCATCATTACCTTTTGGAGTCGGGTAATAATTTCTCGGAACGTTATCGTATCACCCAAATTCGGTTTAACGATCAACGTTTCTCAACAATCTTATGGGGAGCGCAATAGCAAAGAGGATCACAAAACGAGGTGAAATATAAATATATCTGGTAACCAACGAAGAGACTCTATCACCTCCCCCCCCATTTATCACTACAAAAAACAGACAACCTATATTGGTTAACATACAGCGCAAATTATGTGTGGTCTCTCTTCAACGATCGTGGTTACTACAAAACCCTCAATTGGACGGTTCGTTAGTTTTAATGGTCTCTAAGCTGCCCCAGGGCGTTTTCTCGCGCGTTTCAGGTGATACCCTCGCTTTCCCTGAATGTAGAGCGGGGGATAAAAATGGCGCAGTCATGGTCTCTATTTATCTCTCAAGGTGGACCAGGGAATGGATAGTTGCAATTTCTAAGCCTACACACACTGCTAAAATGGAGCTCCACACTTCAAGATTTTTTTCTTTTCCTACACTCCAAGACGATGGCAATGGGCCCTAAGAAGTTGAAAGTGTGGGGGATGGGGGGGAAATTACCCTCTGCTCGTTTTCTCAAAGGTGTCATTTATCTCCCCTCCCTCGCTCATATACCCCACGTATATATATGTACATTGCTCACTCATACATACCCGTACCTGACTTTATCTTCCAGTTATGCTTTGGTCACGCGTAAAATGGCCTTTACGTTTATTATAGTCCACTAAAAATATCTATTTTTCTCATTATCCTAGGGGATGGTGGAAGAAGAACTAAATTTCCGGCGAAATACGGGAGTTCAACATTGCTTTCAGGCAACTTTGTCCTCCATCCTTCGCCGAAACCTCAAACAAATGGTGCGCATTAGAGTGGGCACAGGTGAGTTAAGACGAATAGAAAACAAAACTACCACAAAGGGACGAGTTCCTTAAATGAATACTATTTTTTGTTGCTGGTGGTGGCAGACATTATGAGGTCACATAACTGCTACCACTCCACCAGTTTAGTTGACTTTATGGTAGTAAGTTAACCGAAGCGGTTGGTATGGTGATTGAGGGCGTTGTACGAGCCTGGGAGAAGTAATATGCCATCGAAGTCGTAGATAGTTTCTAGGTAGTAGTTCATACTGTCTGTACGTGATCCATTATGTTTTTAATGTTAAGATTGGTGTAGGTGAAAAAAACGAGTGAAAAAAATCCTAAATTCGTAAAAAGGTGAAAAATTGGTTAAAAATATTTAGATTTGTATTACACTTCATTAGTTTGATGAATGGATACTAAGGTAATATATGGTCCAAGTAGCTTCGTTAATTAAAGGAAGGATTCATTAATTAATGAAGGATGGAATATAAGAAAGAAAGAATTCCCAAGATGGCTAAGTCACCGTTGGGAATTAGAAGACGATTGGAAAGAGAAAACTGAAGTATAATTTCTAGGGTAACTGATGCAATGAATTTTCTCAAAATCATCGTTGTAAGAAAATTTTGGAAAATGAGTTTACAAATTTACGCAATTAAACGCAATGTAGATTTAAAGCGAGATGGGGACTATTTATCGTGTAGGCGAGTTGTATAAGGCGGTTCAAATCCTCATAACACCTCACAATAAAAAAATGAATAACTCACAAAGGAGCACGTGAGGCTCGCAATGAATGCAATGTCCCGCAGGAAAAATGAAAAGGTGTTTCTAAGTACTTTCGAACTTTATTCAATTCATTCTCAAGGATAACTCAAATAAAGTTCGAAAATACTTGGAAGCACCTTTTCATTGTTCCTGCGGGACATTGCATACACACACACACACACACACACACACACACACACACACATATATATATATATATATATATATATATATATATAAAATATTTTTATTACTTTTTTTCAAGTTTTCAGAAAGTCTCAATGACATTGACCTGCCAAGTACAACTCGTAATTGAAGGTGCAGAGGCACAGTAACTACAACCTGAAGAAACACTATAAGAGAATAAGTAAAAAAACAAACAAACTACACATATTAAAAACATAACTGCCGTTACTCTTTAGCCATTTGATTAATTTCTTCTCTCTAGTTAATGAATTTTAACAATTTAATGAATTTATCTTTACTTCTATCAAGAGGCGGTCAAAATTCGGATGCTGGCAGACAAAACGGCTTATGCAGTAAGGTTTGATATTTACACTGGTAAAACTTAAGATAAAACTAAAAGTAATTTGAGTAATTATGTAGTACAAAACTACCAACCGATCTACAAGGAGGTAATCACAAAGTATACTTCGATAACTACTTCACAAGCTATGACCAAATGAAGGATTTGAAGGAAGTGGAAGTTCGAGCATTCGGTACTGTCAACATCAGTTCAGAAACCTGCCCAAATTTAGAGAGGAAAAGCTAATGAAACGAGGTGAACATGAATGGTTTATCACAATGACGGAATTGCTGCTGTCAAATGGAAAGATAAAAGGGCTGTGCACATACCCTCAAACTTTCATGACCCAAATAGCAGAAAAAAAACGTGTCTCGAAGAGAAAAAGATGGAAAAGAGATTGTGGTAGCATGCCCTGAGGCTGTATGCGATTATAATTTCGACATGAACTGCGTTGATAAATTTGATCAAACGAAACAGAACTCTGCAATTGATCGGAAAAGTCATAAATGGTGGTATAAAATATTTTTTCACCTCCTTGATATGTGCATTATCAATGCATACATCCTTCATAACTTGACATCAGGAGATAGTATGATCTCGAAACAGTTCCGTGTAAGGATTGCTGAAGGGGTAGCTGCTGACAGAAATGTATCACTAGGAATGGTAGATTATGTCTCAGATTTAAATAAAAAAAAGGAATAAGTCAGTTTCGGATGAAATACGAAGATAGGATCGGAACATCAGCCCGTTAGACCGGAAGGAAGACGAAGATGTTCAAAGAGCAGCAACAAACAAAAAGAAGTAAGAGGCAACTGAAAGTGGTCTCTGTGTAATGTACCTCTTTGCTTAGACAAAAAACAAAACTTTTTTTTCAGCATCATCACGCCAATTAGTGAAGTGGGATAAATTTGAACCCGGCATAAATTCCATTGTATTATCCCAAATTGCACAATGGGACATATTTTGAATACTGTTTTTGTTTTTTTAAATCAATTTTTAAAGCATTTTTACATTTCCTTTACCGATTTTTTGGGGGGATCATAAAAAGTGCATATCTTGTGTTAATTTGAAAATGAGCCTCTTGCGCAATTAGCACATTGTTTCGACCATCATTTTTTCCCTCTGAAATATATTATCCAGCGCGGAGAGCATTATTTTCTCAGTTATTAACACTTGAAAGTAATATTTTCCGAACAACGATATAGAAGGTTAAAGGTACTAGGTTATCTAAACATGTTCAGTTTTGGTAATTCTACAAACAAACTAATATTAACTTAAAAACAAATGCGCGAGCCTAACTAAGGCCGTCTCATGACATTTAAAGATGACTTCATGGAAGATTTCTTGCATTGCAGAATCGGGTTGAAATATATAGTGACCTTTCATGACTTTATAAGGGGTGATAGGCCCTTTCTTCTATCAAAATAGTACTCCTAGGGCCTATTACAACGATATGAAGAAATAATACAAGATTTAACAGCCTATAACGCGTGCAACCTTCTGATTCAAAATTTCCCACGTACGTTTTCGAGATGCAATTATATCGAAGTACATTAATTTCATAGGTGTGTGTGGTCAATGGAAGAAAGTGAAGTAATGTTTCCCTTAATAATTAATAAAAAACTATGGAAATACTTTTTTATATTCAGATGATTACAAAACAATGAATTCTGTAAAAATATCCCTAATTCTAATAATGACGTGAATCACATTGCCTAAGATAGCATTCTTCAAAGCACTTTCTAACGCTCCAAATACGCAAGCAGAAACAGAATAGGATTCTGTTTCTTTTTAATTGAGACATTTTCAATGACTTCATACATATTTTTTAATATAGCTAACTATTGGTGTACTTAGATTTATTTATTTTTACACTTATAGGTGAATATAACTAAAAGCTTATATTGTATGATATAATATTGGGATATGGAAGCAATTCAGAAGTCTTCCTCAAAAACCTTACATATTCCTGTATTAGGTAAGTTTTTTTCGTAAAATTCTGCCTGATTATTGAAGTATCTCATTATTATTCTTGACTTAATTTACTAAAATTTAAGAAAAGCCTTATCTTAAATTGATATGCGCATTATTAATGCATAAATCCTTCATAACTTGACATCAGGAGATAGTATGATCCCGAAACAGTTTCGTATAAGGATTGCTGAAGGGGTAGCTGCTGACAGAAATGTATTTATGGGGGGGGGGGGCATTCCTTATTTTCCAGTTTATATATTTATCTTGAATTTTTTTTTATCTTTATCGAATCTATTTACTTTCTGAATTTCCTTTATCTTTAAGTTGGCCCTTCAAACATTGTCTTCTATTTATCTTGAATTAATATTCTTGTTGGCTGGGTTAGTTCTTGATCTTCGATTTCTTTCTTGATGCATCTTCATGATTCCTTGATGATTCCTTCTTGATTCATGATAAATTAGCCCTTGAAGTCGTTTTCTTCCGTTTTTCTTTCTTGGGGCGATCCATTTATTTTGAGTCTTCTTGAGTTGTCATTAAAGCGTTTTCCTTGATTTCCGTTTTCTTCGTAAAAGGTTTTGGACTATTGAGTTTCGAACTCGGTACCGATAGACTTAAACGCCGATGCTCTAGGCCATTACGCCACGGCTTAGCCTGTACTGAGTTGGTTATTTAATGGGCTACTTATATTATCGATTTAGAAGGAATTTTTCTCTGATTTATCTTCGCAACCATACACAGGCCCCTTTCTAGAAAGTGGAGCGAATTTGAGGATTGGGGAGAGACTAGTCTTGGATTTCTTAATCAAGGAGTAATAGCTCTCCCTCCCCGGCCTCCGAGTCTACGGGATGAGTGGAGCTAATTCAGTGGGATTGAGGAGAGCGAACGAAGTCTTGTGTCTTAATCAATGAGTAATAGCATCTCCTTCCCGGATTTCCCAAGTTCCCAGCAGCACCTTTTCTTAATCTCTAGTAGGAGAGCAGGTGCAGTTGTAACGAAGATCAGAAAATTGTTCAGCCTTTTGAGGGTCACCAGTTATGGACGGGGGGCAGTCCTTATTTTCCAGTTTATATATTTATCTTGAATTTTTTATTAATCTTTATTGAATCTATTTACTTTCTGAATTTCCTTTATCTTTTAGTTGGCTCTTCAAACATTGTCTTCCATTTATCTTGACTTAATATTCTTGTTGGCTGGGTTAGTTCTTGATCTTCGATTTCTTTCTTGATGCATCTTCATTTTTATTGCATTTATCTCGAGTTGATGATTCCTTCTTGATTCTTGATGAGTTAGCCCTTGAAGTCGTTTTCTTCCGTTTTTCTTTCTTGAGGCGATCCATTTATTTTGAGTCTTCTTGAGTTGTCATTAAAGCGTTTTCCTTGATTTCCGTTTTCTTCGTAAAAGGTTTTGGACTATTGAGTTTCGAACTCGGTACCGATAGACTTAAACGCCGTTGCTCTTAGCCATTACGCCACGGCTTAGCCTGTACTGAGTTGGTAATTTAATGGGCTACTTATATTATCGATTTGGAAGGAATTTTTCTCTGATACATCTTCGCACCCCTATAGTATCACTATAAATGGTAGATTATGTCTCAGATTAAAATAAAAAAAGGAATAGGTCAGTTCCAGATGAAATACGAAGATAGTATCGGAACATCAGCCCGTTAGACTGGAAGGAAGACGAA